>MU400914.1:0-23652 GCA_022578965.1 Xylaria sp. FL1777 | reverse complement strand
AATTTAGTATTAGTATTAAAAATGAAATACTAATTTAGTATTAGTATTTTTTTAGTAATACTAATTTAGTATTAATAATTACTAATTTAGTATTAATATTAAAAATAAAATATTAATTTAATATTAGTATTTTTTTAGTAATATTAATTTAGTATTAGTAATTACTAATTTATTATTAATATTAGTAATTATTAATTTATTATTAATATTAGTAAATACTAGTTAGTATTACTAAATTATTAACCTTAGTTATAATTAGCAGCAAACATTTAAGCTAATAGCTTTTAATTAATAAAGCTTAAAATAAATATATAAAAATGTTAAACTATTTTTTTAATTTAGTTTGTAAAGCGTTTTTATTTTTTTTAGCAAAATAATAATTAAGTATTAAAATATTAGTACGGTTTTTTAAATAGTATAACTAAAAAACTATTTGTTAAAAATCTTTAAAGAGCTAAAAAGAAAAAAATTTCGCTAAAAAATTAATACTTTATAAAAAAAAAAAGCATAATTGCTTTTATATAAGCAAAAAAAAACAAAAAACAAGCTTAAAAAAAAATTGCTAAAACTTTTAAAAAGCTATAATATAAGCAAACTTATTACTTATTTATATTAAATAAGTTTAAATTTATGTGTTAATATATAAAGCTTTTAATAATTAAAAATATATTTTGTTTTTTAAGCTAATATAGTTCTTTATTAAAAAATAAAAAGTAAAGCTTTTTAAGTATAAACTAGTTATTACTTAGAAATTTTATATAAAATATAATTATTGCTTTTTTATAGCGCTTATTATTAAATAATAATTTATATTACTTAAACAGATAGCTTGTTAGTTATGCTAGTAGTTATTTGGTAAAACTTTGTATAAATAAAAACCTTCTTTAAAGCAAAAACTACTTATATATGCAAAGTATGCAACGGTTTTGCTACAGATCTTATTAATTTGCTGCTTTTTTTATATAATACTTCGCTTTAAATCTTGTATGCTAAGTTAGTAGCGCTCCTGCTTTGTATTATAAAAGTAAAAAAATCAGCGTGCTAACAAAGGGGTTTTTTATTATAATTGTTATAAGTAAAGGCGCCTTTTTGCTAGCCTTAAGGTTGCAAGCTATAAATAATACGGTATTAAGTAAGTTTTAAGCATTAAATAGCAGTGTATTTTTTGTAAATTGCTTAGCGCTAAGCAGTAAGCTTTAGGTTCTAATTATGCTAAAAATACAAGCTGTTTATTACATAAAAGAACTAATGCTTATGTAGCATTAGCAGCAAAAGCTAAAGCTGCCCGTTTTTATAATGTTTAGTACACTTAGTTAAGCACTTATGTTGCTTTACTAGTAAATCTACTGTTTTTATTTTTAGCTCAATTATCCAACTTTTAATTTTTGTGCTTTTAGTGCAGTAAGCATGCAGTTTAAACCGAGCTAAAAGCAAACCGATTTTTGCTTTAAATATAAGGCAACTGCAAACCAGGCAGAACTTAAACTTATAACTTCAAAAAAAGTAGCTAAGCGCATACCACTGCGCCATTAAGCCCTTATTATTAAATAAAAAAGCTTTAAAAAAAAGAAAAAAGTATGCTATTTTTATAAATAAAAAGCTATAAAAAAATAAAGCTTGTTTAATAAAACTTATATAAAACAAAGCAAGCTAAACTAAAAAACAAAAAAACTAAATGTTATAAAACATATAAAAAAATAAAAACGTATAAAAAATAAAAATATAAAAGCATTTAAAAAAAAACTTAAAAAGCTATAAAAAATAAGCTAGCAGTTTTTATAAATGCAAACAAAAAAAATTGTTAAGTTTTTTTAAAAAAAAGTTTAAAAAAATAGCACAAAAAAACTTAAATATATAAAATATTTAAAAATTTTAAATACTTTATATTTTTTTTTCTTTTTAAATTTATATTTTTACTTAATTTATTTTTATTATTTTTATAGCTTATTTTTTTTGTTATTTTTATATAAACTTTATTTTACTTTATTATATAATTTAAAAATCTAAAAACTATAGCTTAATTAAATAATTTAATTATAGCAAATTATTAAATCTTTTTATTTTAATATATAAAAAATATTAAAACTACTTATAAACAAAAAAAATAAAAATAATTAGCTTATTATTTTTAAAAAGTATTAAAGCAACTTTATTTAGCTTAAGTTATTTTAATAATAAGCATAATACTAAAATTAAGCTATTATTTATGCTTTTTAATTTAAAGTTAAACTAATATTTATTATTTAATAAATTAAAAATAAATAAATAGCTAAATAATTTAAATGCTTTTTTTTATATAAAGCGCTTTAAAAATATTAATAAAATTAAACAAGTTTTTATTTATTATAATATTTTTTAAACAAAAAAAATAGTAAAAATAATACTAAAAAACTATTTATTATAAATTAAAGCTTATAAACTGCTTAAATAAAAGTTTAAGCTTTAAAACTTAAAATAAAATAAGTTTATTATTATTATATTATAAAATTTTAAAGTTTATTTAAAAGCTATATATTTTATTAATTTTAAAACTTATTTTTTTAGCATTAAATATATATTAAAAATATTAAAGCTTAAAAAAATTACTACTTTAATTTTTAATTTATTTAAAGTTTAATTAAAAAGCTAAATTAAAACATTATTAATAAAATAATAAAGTTTTTTAAAAAATTATATAATAACTTAAATAAAATATTTTATAAAAACTTTTATAAAACATTAAACATTTAAATTAATAAAAAGTTTAAGCTAAATTTTTACTTTAAAAAAATAAAAAAAGTATATAAAACATAAAAAAAAGTTAATTATTTATATAATTATAATTTTAATAAGCTTTTATATATTATTATTAATATTATTAAGCTAGCTATTAATATAATTATATTAGCTATTAAAACAGTTATTATTAAAAAGCAGCAAATAAAATTAGCTTAATATTTTGCTTATAATTAAAACATAAATAATATTATTAAATAAATATAGCAGCTAGAATTAAAACAAAAAAACGCAATAATTATAAAAAAAAAACTAAAAAAAATGCTAAAAAAACTATAAAATTAATATATTTAGCTAATTAATTAAAAACTATAAATATTATAATATTATAAAATTAATATAAACTTATTAAAAAAGCAAATATTTAGTATTAATTAAGGTTAATAATTAGTTTATACTAGCTTAATATATATTAATACTAATATTAAGCTAGTTTAAATTAGCTTAATATTATACTAGCTTAATATTAGTTTATATTAGCTTAGTATTTTTTTTTTGGACTAATATTAGCTTAGTATTAGTTTGTACTAGCTTAGTATTTTTTTTTCCTAAATTAATACTAGCTTAATATTAGTTCGTATTAGCTTAGTATTTTTTTTTTTAGACTAATATTAATATTAGCTTAGTATATACTAAGCTAATATTTAAACTAAGGACTAAATTACTAACTTTAGTATTAATGCTATAACTTTTAAATATTTATAAAAAAGTAAATATAACTTTAAAAAATAAAAACAAAACAAATAATTATTTAATTTTTTATAACAAATAAAATTAAATAATCTTTATTTAATAAAAAAAACTATTTATTAAAAATATAATATAAATAATTATTACATTTATAAATATAGCTTTATTTATAAATTAAAAAAAAAACATTATATATTAAAACTTTAAATAATATTTAAAAAAGCTAAAATCTTTTATAAGCTTTAAATGTATAAAGATTTTTTTAAAAGTTATAAAAATTAGCAAAAATTAAAAAAAAATTTTAATACTATAATAAAATAAATATATAACTTTATTTTAAGCAATAATAAGCTATTAAAACAAAAAGCTTATTATTAATTATTAAAAAAAACTTTGTTTTAAATAATAAAGATTTAAATACTAAAATAAAAAACAAACAAAAAAATTAAAAAAAAAAGAAATTTTATTAGCTAAATAATAAGTAGCTAAACTAATTTTTAAATAAAAAGTCTAACAATTAAACTGGTATATTTTATAAAATAAAACTAATAAAAGCTTGCAATATTAAAAAAATAACTTAATAAATAACAAGCTAAATAATAGTTTTATTATAATTAATTAAAACTTTATATAAAGCATTTTTTATAATAAAAATAATACTAAAGTTTTATAAAGCAATATATTAAGTAAAAAAATTAATATAAATGTGTTTTAAGCTAATTATTATAAGCTTTTATTTAAAAAAGCTATTTTTTATTAAATAAAAAGTAAAAAAAAAACAAAAAAACAAAAAAAAAAGCTTTTTATAAGTTAAACAATTAAAAAGATTTATTTAAATAATAATAAGTTTTTTATTTAATTTAATATTAAAAATATATAAATAAATAATAATTTTTATAAATAAAATATTTTACTAAAACTAAAAAGTTTTAATTATTAAAAATTTTAAAAAATTTAAAAAGCAAAACTTATAAAAAAAAACTTAAAATTTAAAAAAATATAAGCTAAAAAGTTTAAAAACTTTTTAAATAAAAAAACAAATGTTATTTTTAAAAACTTTATATTAAAAGTTTTAAAATATTTTAATATTTTTATTTAAACAATTATTTAAATAAAAGCTAAATTATATTTTAAAGCAATAAAAGTTTTTAAGCTAATATTAAAAATAATATTATTACTTTTAAATAACTTTAATAAAAGTTTAAATTAATAAATTAAATTAAATATGTTATATGTTAAAATAACTAGTTATTAATTATAACTTTTATATATAGTATATATAATAAGTTTTGCATAAAGATTATTTTGTGCAAAAGTTATTATATAAACAAAGGTAATTTTAGTGTTAGCTTAGCTTATATGCTAGCAAAGTTTTTACACATAAAAAAAAACCTTTGCTTTATATAAACCTTTTTTTTTTAAATATACAGAATATAAATAGCTTATAATACAAAGATTATTATACTTTGTTTTAGCACATATATATTAAACATATAATTGTATAAAGCTTATTTAACATTAATTAATAGTTATATTTGCACTTTTAACTTATTTGCAATAAACTATAAATTAGCTAAAGTAATAACAGAATTATATAATATACTTTTATTTTAATTTATTAAAAAAAGATTTGTTTTTTATATTGTGCTTATTTTTTTTTTAACGTATAAACATATTGTTTAGTTTATTTTTTTTAATTAGCTAAAGTAAGCACGTACAAAAAAAAAAAAGAAAAAATCCGATTTATTTACGTATAAAAACTAAACTTTTAACCTATTTGTTAGTACAAAAAACAAAATAAAAAAAATAGCAGGTAATTTTGCTATTTTTTTAACTATATTGCTATATAAATATTAAGCAATATATTAATTATATTATTGTATAAAAGCAAAACAGCAATTTATATAACCTAGATATAAAATTAAATATACTATATAATTTAGCTAAATTTACTATGTTTTAAAAAAACAAACAACTGTTTATAATGCTTTTAAAGTTAAAGCTAGTTATTTTTATATATAAAGATTTAGCTAAAAATATTTTAATAAACGCATAATAAATAAACGCTTAAATTAATTTTAAAATATAAAGCTAAAAAATTAATTTTAGCTATATAACTAAGATTAAGCTAAATATTAAGCTAGCATTTTATTATACTAACTATTTATATTTTTATAAACTACTAGACTATTTTTAAAAAAAGTTTACTAAAACTTTTAAAAAATAAACAAAAGATTATTTCTAGGAAATTTATTAAAGCGTATAAAGCGCTTTGCTTAAAAACCTTAAGTTAAAAAGTATTTATTTAACATTAAAAACAACTATAATTTAAAAGCTTATAGAAATAGCTTATAAAAACTTTATAATTAAGAAATTATAAAAACTACTAAGTATTTATTATATAATAACTATTTAATTATTAGTAATATTTTTAATATTAAGTTAATAGCTAAATATTTTTTTATATAATAATTAAAACTTTTTAAATTATTTATATATTAAATTATTTGTTAAAAACTTAAGTTTTAACGTATGATTTTAAACATAATAACATAAATACTAACTGCGATTAATTTAGCTAAGCATTAAACACTAGAATTCTTTTAAGTTGTTTGATTTTTATATAACAAAAGCAAATTACGAACTAATTTTTTAATTAATATATAAATATTTTGTTTAATACTATTTATTATAAACATTAAAGCAAAAAATATATATTTATATAATATTAAATCTAGTTATTAAAAGTATGTTTTTTTATTTACTTTTAATAAAGTTCATACAAAATAAATTTATATTTCTTAATAAATATATTGCTTTTTAAAAGAGCTAAAACTTAAGCTAAAACTATATAAGTAAGTGTTACGAAATTGGCACTAGGGTGGCCTTTAGAGCAGCTTAATGCTTTTACATATACTTCGGAGATTCTACGCTAACTAAAGCTAAGTTACGTAATAACTTACCTAGCTTACTAGGCTTACGGTAATCTAAAGCTTACCGGGCTTACGGTGATCTAAGGCTTACTAGGCTTACGGTGATCTAGTGCTTACTGAACTCACAGTGATCCAAAGGAAAGGTTTTTGCTTTTCTTACTTTTTTTTTGTTTATATAATTATGCACTTCCTATATTTAGTTACTTACTTAGTTTTAGCTCCTTAGCTATTAATTTCTTTATAACTGCTAAGCACTAATATATTTATTACCTTTAATCCCTTAAGACCTTATTAATGCATAGTAGTAAGAGTACCCTAAAAACCTCCCTAATGGACTACCGCTAAGGATCCTACTGTTACTTGCAAATCAAGACCCCAAGGGCAAACCTGTTATATTAATGTATAACCGGTCTATTATAGTAAGCTATATAACTTGTTATATAATAAGGCTTGCTTATTTATTGCTAGTTATTAATGTATTAAAATTACAAAAAACTAATACTACGCTATATTTTTATGTATTTTAAAGGGTTATATAAAGAATTTTTTTATTAACTATATTAATTTAAAATAATAACGAGTAGTTATAAAAGCCTAAACTATATAGTGGCAAGCTATTAATTATTTTATTTAGTACTATAAATTAAATAACTAGTAAAAATTGCAGCAAAATAACTTATAACTTTAAATATGTAAGCTTAATACTAATTAATATATATACTTAAGCTAAGCTAGTTATAAATACATATTGCAAAAAGCATAACAGTTATAATAAAGTAAATTTTTATATAATTGCAACATATTAGCAATTAATTATATTATAAACTAGGCACTTTAATATACTAAAGCAAACATAAGCTAAACATATAATAATAGTAGTAATAAAAGTAGTAAAATTAATAATTAAAAAAAAAAAATTAGCATAAATAGCTAAGTAAAGTAACTTATTACTTATTGTTACTTTATATTGCTTAATACATAAGCTATTTATAAGCTATGCTTATTTAGTAAGC
This sequence comes from Xylaria sp. FL1777, assembly GCA_022578965.1. Lineage (NCBI taxonomy): Eukaryota > Fungi > Ascomycota > Sordariomycetes > Xylariales > Xylariaceae > Xylaria > Xylaria sp. FL1777. The sequence goes on along the minus strand of MU400914.1, from coordinate 16,241 downwards.
TTACTATAAAAAGCATAAAAGCAGCTTAAAAAATAAATATACAAAAAGCAAACTAAAAAGTAATAAGCAATTAACTTTGCTTATAACTTAATTATAACTTAGTTATAAAAAAACTAATGTAGTAAAAAGCTAGCAGTAATATTAAAGCAAGCAAACTATAATATATTAGCAATATAATAAAAAAAGGTTTAAAAAGAAACTAGGAAAAAAAAGCAGCATATTTAGCTAAATAAGTACTAAAACTAAAAAAACTGCTGCAAGTAGCATAAAGCAAGCAATAATACTAAAGCAAGCAAACTATAAAGCAAAAAAAATACCAAAAAAAAAAAACTACAAAATAACTACATAAAGATATATATATTTAATTAATAGTATAATGCAAATAAGCAAACAACCTAAAAGCAGAAAAATAAAAAGCAAAGCACTTAATAAAATTGTAGCAGAATTAGTGCAACCTAAAAGTAAATATAAAATGTTTTTACTTAGCTACTAAAAAAAAAGTAAGCTGCTTATGGCTTGCTTTCGATTTATAAGCATGGTTTTTACTTATATATATAAAAAATAAAAACTAGCATAATTAGTAAGCCGTTAACCCGAGTAATATAATATATATATATATTAATTTAAATAAAACTTAAAGTAAAATATATTATATAATAAATATTTATTTTAATACTAATATAAACTATAGCTAATATTAAGCTAACTAAACTATAGTTTTTTTTATATAAATAAAAAAAGAAAACTTAAACTTAGCTTTATATAAAATATTTAAATTAATGCTTAATAAGCTTAAAAAAGTATAGCAAATATTAAGCATTAATTATTAAAGCAAAATTTAACTAAGTATAAACGTTATATAAGCATATTAAAACATATTAAAGTTAGCTATTATATTAATTTTTTAAAAACTTATATGCAAAGAATTTTTTGCTAACTTATAAGCATACTTATATATAACATTAAATAGTATAGCAAAAACTTTTATATAAAAAAATAATAAGTTATACTTTATAAATTAAAAATATAATTATAGCTATATAAAAGATTAATAACTTAAATTTATATTAAAATTATTAAATTAATTAATTAAATAGCTAAACTATTTTTAAAGCTATAACTAAAAAAACTAGAACTTTTATACAAACAAAAAATGTTTTGTTTGCTAAAAAAAAAGCTACTAGTTAACGCGCTATACTTTTTAAAAAAAAGCTTATATAAAGAACGTATTTTTTAATTTGTATAAAATAATTTATAACTAAAAACCTACTTTAAAAGAATTTTTTTAATATATAGCAAAATGCAAAAAATATTTAAAGTTAAATAATAGTACTAAAAATATTAATAAAGAATTTAGTAATTAAACTATTTAATATTTAATAAATAGTATATTTTTTATTATATAACCAAAAAAAATATTTAAAACTATAAAACAATAGTGCTATATAATTAGTTTATATTAAGCAATTATTATTATATAAACTATTAAGGTAAACTTTAAAATACTAGTGCTTTTAATTATTTAATAGTAAAAAAAGCTTAATTAAAAGTATACTTTTAAATAGATTTTTATATAAAAGTTAGTTAAACTTTAAATAGCGTTTATATTTATTTTAGCAAAAATAATACTATAAGTGCTATAAGTACTATATAAATGAAAAATGCTTTTAGTATAATTATATACTATATTTTAAATACTTTTATTTTTTTTTTATTTTTATTAAAGAATGTTAACTGTTTAAAGGCATACTTTAATAATACAAAAAACGTTATTATATAATAAAACAAAAAAACTATTTTTGTTATATAAAAATAAAAACATTTATTCTTTAATACTAGCTTATATAAAGTAAGTTTATATTTTATAGAAATAAAACTTTAAAAGCTTTATAAATGCTTTAAATATTTTTATATAAAAAAATTATATAATATGCTTAGTTATGTAAGTTATAATGTTAATTGCTTTATTTTAAAAAAAATCTAGAAGTTTTGCTATTATTGCTAGTTATATAATTAAGCATTTTATTGTTTTAAATTTATAATTAAAAATAACTATAACTTTAATTATAAAGTTATAATTAATACTATATAAATAAACAACAAACAAGTTTTATATATAATTAATATAGCTATATTATTTTAAGCAGTTATATTTTTAAAATTTATGTTTGCATAAAACGCTTAAAAAGCTTTATATAAATGCTAAATTAATATATATTAAAGACTTTTAAACTATATTATATATAACTTTAATATAAACTTTTTGTTTAAAGAATTTTAGAACTAAGCTAAAATTATAAATATAAAGTGCTAAAAAATGCCTATTAAAGCTTATTAAACTATTAGTAAAATAAAAAAAGCATATAAACCTTTTTATTATATATATAACATATTAAAAGCTAATTTAGGTTATTATATAAAAAATAAGTTAATTTTATAAATAGCAGTTAAAGCTTTAAATAATACTATAAAGCTTAATGGCTTAATTTTAATGCTTTTTATATTTAAAGCATATTTAAAAGTTAATTAAGATTTTCCTTTTTTGCTAAATATTATATAAAAAGCTAAAGCAGTTAAAAAAGCTATAAAAATGCTTTATAAAAAACAAGCAAAAATTAAAGTTAGCTATATAATTTATAAACATAATAAGCTAGCTTTATATAAAGTATTATTTTTATTTTTATATAATAAAGGCTTTATATAGCATAAAAAGCAAAGCTAGAAAAAACTATATAAAATATAGTTAATTAAAGAACTTAATATAATTATTAATTTTATAAACAGTTTAATTTGCTTTAAATAAATATAAGTTAAGCTATATTATTATATATATATTGTATTACTTAGAACTAACAGCTTTAAAAAGCTATGCTAAAAGCTACTTAATTTTATACGTAAATAAAAACCGTGCTAAAGCTAAATAAAAATATTCCTATTAACTGCTTATTACTATAACTTATATTTTTTTTATAGCTAACTATATAAGTACTACTATTTAAAAATTGCGTTATTTAATTTTTATTTAATACTGCTGCTTTTGCTGCTTGTGTTTTTGCTTGCTGCACAAATGTAGCTTTTCGTTATTTAGACTGCTTACTAACGGTCTTTAAATAGGTTTTCCTTAGGTTAATTCTAGAGCTTTAGCATATTAGCAATAGTCCGTAATCCTGTTCTTTGCGCAGTTACTAGCGCAGTTTTTCCCGGTAAGCAACTCTTCAAGCAAATAATATTTTTGCCTATTAGATTGTTGGCTTTTTGCTTGCGTAGCATTTTTGTAGTAGCAACAGTGCATAGTTAGCTTTAAGTTAGCTTTATTGCAAACCGCACAAAGCAGTAAATAAAGGCGTCTTTAGTTAACTTGCGCGCCTGAACAGCTTTTAGGCATTTTGCTGCCTAAGCTAAGTGGTTGCCCTAACAAAGAGCTATATTACTATATAATTAAATTTATTTTAGCAAAAAAAAAAAAAAAAAAAAAAAAAAAAAAATAACTACTATTAAGCTAGCTTAAAAATTAGCTATATAAAAAAAATATAAAAGACTTAAAAAAGCTAAGAACTTTTTTTTAGCTTTTATATAAAACATTAGCAATTTGTTTTTAACTTTAAAAAAAGAACAAAATTATGCTTTAGCAATAAAATTGCACAAAAATAGCATTATTAGTATTTTTAGCGCTTTGTTTAAAAAATTAAACGCTATAAAAATTAATAACTTTGTTATATAAAGTGTTTTTTAATTTATAAAATATAACTTGTATAAATATAGTAGCACTTAGATTTTTAAGTTTTGTTTTATATAAAAAATCAAAAAAAAAAACAACTAAGCTATATAAAAAGTTTAAATTAGTTATATAAAGCTATAATAATACAAAAAAAAAGATTATACTAATTTAATTACTAATAATTTAGCAAATAAGCTAATAACTAAAGTTAATAATTTAGTCCTTAGTTTAAATACTAGCTTAGTATATACTAAGCTAGTATTAGTATTAGTTTAGAAAAAAAAATACTAAGCTAGTACAAACTAATACTAAGCTAGTATTAGTCCGGGAAAAAAAATACTAGGCTAGTACGAACTAATACTAAGCTAGTATTAGTCCGGGAAAAAAAATACTAGGCTAGTATTAGTCCATACTAGCCTAGTATTTAGTATTTTGTAAAATTAATTTTTTAGCCTTTAAAATAAAGCTTTTTTTTAATTTTAAAAAGTATTTATAATTAGTTTTTTAAGCTCTTTAAAACAATAAAATTCGTTTTACTAAATAATAATTATTCATTAAATTATTAACGTTTAGTATTTATACTAGCTTAGTATAATACTAGGCTAGTATAAATACTAGGCTAGTTTAGTACGTACTAAGCTAGTATTAGTTCGGAAAAAAAAATACTAAGCTAGTACGAACTAATATTAGCCTAATATTAGTTTAAGAAAAAAAATACTAAGCTAGTACAAACTAATACTAAGCTAGTATAATACTAAGCTAGTTTAAACTAGCTTAGTATTAATATTAGTATATATTAAGCTAGTACGGACTAATTACTAACTTTGCTAATAACTATTGCTAGCTTTAGGCCTTTTGTTAATTTAAGATTTTAACGCTTTAAGTAAACTTTAAAATATTATATAAGCATATATATAATTAAAAAACAAGCTTACATAAAAGATCTTTATATAATTACTTTTAAAACTTATTTTAAAGTATTTTAAAAAAACTATTATATAAATAATATAACTATTATATAGCTTAGCTAAATTAAAGCTATATTAGTTTAAAACTTATTACTAATATTACTATAAAAAACTTAATATAATAGTTTTTATATATAACTTATGTTTGTTGTTTATATTAAGACTTTTATATAAATTTAATATTATAAGTTTTTAAACAAACAATATGTTTAGCTTTATTATACCTAAATTTTTAGTAAAAAAAAACATAAGTTATATAAAGCAAAGTTTTATATAAAGCTAAAAAAAACTTTATAATAAGATTACTTTATTAAATTTAATAATAACTAAGTTATCTTTTTATATAAAAGAAATATAATATTTATTTAAAAAAGCTAAGCTAACTAGCTAGCCTTAATTAACTTTTGTATAAAAAATGCTATATAGCAATATGTTTTTTAATATATATGCAGTGCTTATATAAGCAGCATTTGCTAATTAAAAGCTATATATAACTTTACGGCTACTATTTAAATAATTAATTTAGCACTAGCAAATATTAAAAATTTAAACTATAAGGTTAAATAGCAAATAAATAACTATAATTATAGATTAATGTTTATATTTTTAGATTTAAGCTATATAAAACTATTTATTTTTATAAATAGCTTATTTGTAAATAATATTAATATAACTTTATAATTAAAATTTATTATTATATTTGCAATAAAGCATTATATAAAAGAAAACTTAGCTTTTAAAATTAAAAAAAACATTATATATTAAAACTTTAGCAAATATAAATAAATAATGTAAAGTATGCTAGCTAGCAAATTATACAGCATAATAAATAGCTTTAATAGCGCTATAGCTTTTTATATAACGCTTTAGAAAATTATAGCTACGCTAAAATTACTTTTAATTTTTGCTATATTATATTTAAACTTAAAATTATTATATAATTATTTAGTAAAGCTAGAAACTATTTAAAAAAAACGCCTTATAATTAATATTATATTATTTAAAAAGTTGTACAAAAGAAAAAAAATCTTTAAAGTATAATAAATTAATAGTAAAAATAATTTAGCTAACGTATTTATAAAAAAAACACTAAACTAAGCGTTAAAAACCCTAGTATTTATAAACTAGCTAACTATACAAATATAAGCATTTATAAAAAAGAAGTAAAAACAATCTTTATATAAACAAATTAAAAAAAAGAAAGTTAAAAAAATACTTTTATATAAAAATCGTTATAATAATTATATAATAAATAAAAAAGCAATAAACAAGTATATTTAATTTTAAAAAAACACTAAAAACTATAAAATATTGCAAATCTTATATTTTTTTTTGTATAATTATTTTTTAAGCTATATATAAATGCTTAATATTTTTTATTATTTTTTTTAAACTACTATATAACATTTAACTTTTTTTTATTTATTTAAATATAGTAATTATAATAAGCATTATATAATTATTAAACATATATACTATATATATTACTTTAAAATTTTATTACTTGTTAATAACTTTAAAAAAAAAAGCTTTTATAATTTATATAAGCATTTTAATTATATAAAGCAATTATAGTACTATATAACTAAATAAATATTGCATAAAAATAGCTTTTATAACAAATTATCTAGGCTATAATAAAGGCAATTAAAGCACTATATAAAATTTAAACTTTAATATTAATTAAAAGCATTAATGTAACTTAAAACTTATTACTTTTTATATAATAAACAATTATTAGTAAATTATTTAAATAATTAACTATATTAAAAATATATATATATATATATATATTTATATATAGCAACTAAAGAAATAGTTAATTACTAAAATTACTAATTAATAGTTATATAATGTTATAATTACTGTTTTAGCTTATAATGCAAAGCTAGCAATTATTAATGTTATATTATAATAAAATAGCTATTATATAAATATATATATATATATATATATAAGTATATATATAAAAATAACTAAGTATAAAACTGTTATAAATATATATATAACTATATAAAGCAACTAAAAGCAAAATAAGCAGCTATATAAAAAATGCTTTTTTTTATAAAAGCGTAAATTTTTTAAAAAATAACATAAAATTTTAATAGCTAGCAATTAAAAAAGCATAAAAAAGTTTTTAGCTAGCATTATAATTAATTAATTAACTTAATAAACATAAATTATTAAATAATATTTATAAAACTAACTTTTTATTAAATTATGTAATAATATAAATATATAAAAAAATAAAATATAATAATTTTATTATATATATTTATATATTTTAATTTAGTTTTATAGCTGCTTTTTAAAAAAAGCAACGCTATAAAATAATAAAGGTTTTTTATAATTAAAACTAATAAAATAATTAAATAATGTTATTTTTTGTTTATATTGCTTTAAATTTTTAAACGTTAAAAAATAAGCTAAAGTTTAATAAAATACTTATTAAAATTTTAAACTAATATAATACTATATAATAATTTGTATTATTTAGATAAACAGCCTGTTAGCTATACTAGTGGCTATTTAGTAAAACTTTTGTACAAGTGGAAACTTTTTTTGGAGCAAAAACCACCTGTACATGCAAAGTATGCAACAGTTTTACTACAGATCTTATTAATTTGCTGCTTTTTTTATACAATACTTTGCTTTTAAATCTTGTATGCTAAATTAGCAGCGCTTTTGCTTTATAATGCAAGAATAAAAAAATTAGCGCGCTAACAAAGAGGTTTTCTGTTAATTAGTAGTAAAGGCGCTTTTTTGCTAGCCTTAAGTTTTGCAAGCTGTAAACAACACAGTGTTAAGTGGATTTTAAGCACTACATAGCGCTATATTTTTTGTAAATTGCTTAGCGCTAAGTAGTAAGCTTTAAGTTCTAATTACGCTAAAAATATAGGCTGTTTACTATATAAAGAAACTAATGCCTATGTAGCATTAGCAATAAAAGCTAAAGCTGCTCGTTTTTATAGTAGCTAATATATTAAATTAGTTATTTACGTTGCTACACTAGCAAAAAAGCAAAGTCCTTAAACTTTTAGCTTAACTATTTAACTTTTAATTTTTATGCTTTTAGTGCAGTAAACATATAGTTTAAACTAAACTAAAAGCAAACTAACTTTTGCTTTAAAGCAAAGCAACTGCGGACTAAGCAAAACTTAAACTTATAACTTTAAAAAAAGTAGCTAAACGTATGCTACTGCGCTACTAGGCTTATATAATACTATATATTTATTATTTAAAAATAATCTAAAAAAATAAAAATTATTAATTGTTATATTTATATTGCTTTTAAAAAAAAAAAAAATTTTAGTTAAACTTTAGCTTAATATTAATTTTATATTAATAGCGCTTAAAAAAAAATAAGCTTAAAAAGCTAATTAGGGTTAATAATTAGTTTAGACTAGTTAGTTTAAACTAAATACTAATACTAAATTAGTATTTTTTTCCATGAACTAATACTAGTTAGTTTAGATTAAATATTAATTAGTTTAAACTAATTTAGTATTAATACTAATTTAGTATTTTTTTCTGCAAACTAAAACTAGTTAGTTTAAACTAAATACTAACTAGTATTTTTTTTTACGGATTAATACTAAATTAGTACGTACTAAAACTAATTAGTACTTCTTAGTACTTAGTTTTATACTAAGTACTAAAGGTAAAACCAATATTTAAAATTAGTTTTTTCATTAAATATTACATGGAAATTAATGGTTTTACTTTTGTTTTAAAGCTTGTTTTTTATTGTTTTTAATACTATTTTTAATATATTTTTTATTCCATTTTTTCTATTTTAAAAATGACGTCATTAATATTTAGTTCAAACTAAATACTACTTAGTATTTTAAAATACTAATTAGTTTAAACTAATTTAGTATTAATACTAACTAGTATTTTTTTCTCCGGATTAATACTAAATTAGTACAAACTAATACTAATTAGTTTAGATTAATTTAGTACTAATACTAATTTAGTACTTAAAAATCCGGATTAATACTAAAACTAATTTAGTTTAAACTAAATTAGTCTTTATACTAAGTACTAAAATAATAACCTTAATTATTAGTAACTATTTATAATGTTTATAAAACATAACATTTTATATTTTAAATAGCTATATAAATATAGCTATAAATTAACAGAAATTATAAAAGATCTAATATATATATTTGCTTTAAAAACTACTTTTAATTATTTCTATATATAATAAGCAAAATTTTAAATATTTTTGCTTTTTTATTTAATTAAAGCTAGCTTAAATATATTAATTTGTATACTATATACAAAAAAAATTATAATTAATTTTTTATTAAACATATTTATTACTAGTATTACTATTAAAAATTTTAATTTTTAAATAGCTTAATGCTTAATTATATAAAATAAAAAAAGTTAGCTAAATAAAAAAAACAAGATTTTAAAAAAAAAAAGCATATATATTTTGCTATTTACTGATAAACTTAACTTTTTAAATATTACAAATATAACTATTTATTAGCTAAGCAATATTAATTTTTTAAATATTAGTTAATTATTATAATGCTTTTTAATTGTTTAAAACTTTATTAATAATGCAAAAAGTTATTTTTTAAATGTTTAGTTAAATAAGCATTAATTATATTACTTAAAAACAAAGTTTTTATAATAAAAGCATAAACTAAGTAATTTAAAAACTTAAGCATTAAAGTAAAAAACTGCAAAAAAAGTTTAAACTTTAAAACTACTTAAAAAAAAACAAATTAAAAAAAAACAAGCTTTTTTTTTATATTTATTAAAGCTTAAATTACTTACTTTATTATTAGTAGCAATAAATATTTAAAAAAAATAAATTATAAATATATTAAAAAAAATTAAAAAGTAATTATTTAATTAACTAAAACTATTTTATTTGCTTATTTTTTAATGAATACTAGCATAAACATATAAAAAATAATTATTATAAAAATATTTAGTAATTAATAATTTATTTTAGCAATAAAATAATTAATTAATAAATTAAAAATAGTATAATAAGTTTATAAAAAAAAATGCATTAGTTTAAAAATATATATTTTAGCTTTTTTTTTATTATATTTGCTTTATTAAACTTTTTATTTATATTTAATTTTGCTATTTTATTTAATAAATTTTAACTTTTTGCATTTAATATAAATGCTTTTAGTATTTATATTTAAAAGATTTTATAATTATTAAAAAATAATAACTTAAATTAGCAATTAAAAATATTAAATTATATATAATAAGTAATACTAATATTAATACTTATATTTTATACTTTTTATATTATTTACTTTTGCACTTTTAATTTATATTAAAATTTTTAACTTATTTACATTTTTTATTTAATTGTAAAATATAACAAAAGTATATATATGCTAAGGTTAGTAATTTAGTACTTAGTATAAGGACTAAATTAGTAATTACTAAATTAGTATTAGTATTAGTACCGATTTTAAAATACTAATTTAGTATTAGTACTAAATTAGTAATACTAATTTAATATTAGTATTAATTTCGAAATACTAATTTAATATTAGTATTTTTTTACTAATACTAATTTAGTATTAGTAAATACTAGTTACTATTTAGTAATTACTAAGTACTAAGCTTTAAATAAAGTTAAAATTTTAAAAAAACATTTAAACCTTTAATATTCCTTTAATAAAAATAATAGTAAATATAACTTTAATTATATTAAAAAGTGTATAATTTTCTGTTTATTACCATATAAAAATAAAACTTATATATATTATATTTAATTAGTAGTTTAATATTTTAACATAATGTAATTACTTAAAGCATAACTAGCACTTTTATAATAAAACATATTTAATGTTTTATTTTTATAGCATATAAAAATGCTATAATAATAACTTTAATACTTTATAAAACTAGGTTTTTTATAGTTTATTATAATATTAAAACTAAGTTTATATGTTTTATAATAAACAAGTATTTTAATTTAATAACTTTATAAAACTATTAAAGCATAACTAGCACTTTTGTTATAAACTAATTTTAAGTTAGTATTTTTACTGCAAGTTATATAGTTTTAATAATAAAGTTAATATTTTTAAAAACTACGTTTTAAATAGTATATTAAACATTTAAAACTAATTTTATATGTGCTATATCTCTTTTAATAATTATTAATTTACAGAATATTTTATTATGTAATATTGCTTTAGTACTTAGTAATTACTAAATACTAAGCAATACTAATTAGTATTAGTAATACTAATTTAGTATTAGTATTAGTAATTACTAATTTAGTATTAGTATTAGTAAATACTAGTTAGTATTACTAAATTACCAACCTTGATATATGCTTAAATATTATTAAGAATTGCTTTTATTATATATATATACTTCTAATTATTATATTTTTTATTTTTAAAAAAGTTACTAATATTATAAATTAACTAAAATAAAAGCATTTTTTCCTAAAAGTTTTAAAAAGCTAACACTTTATATTAAGGTATATAAGCAACTAGCATAAAAAATAACAAATTTTAAAATAAAAGCAAAAAAAAAAAAATAAGCATATATATATAAACCTAACTGCTAATTATAAAAAGCTTTTTTTTAAGAACTAAAAACTTTTTAAAAATAGCCTTAAAAAAAGCTAATAATTATTAAAAATTTAAAGTATAAAAAATATTTAGCTTGCTAGCTTTTTTTATAAATTAATAAACTAAATGTAAAAAATATTTAGCTAAAAAACATATTGCTTTTTTTAGTTAATATTTTTTTAAAGTTTGTTTTAAAATTTTATTTTATATAAAAAAAAAAACTTTTATAAAAAGTTTGTTTTTTAAAAACCTAAAAAAAAATAAAAAAGTAGTACTAAAAAAGCATTTTAGCTATATATTCTTTAAAAATAGCAAAACTTGCTAAAACTTATTTTTAAACTTAGTTTAATAAATATAAAAAAAAGCAATATATTTATTATATAAAAAGTATTATAATAAAAAAGCATTAAAATATTAGTAGTTTATATTATATATAATTTTAATAAAAGTTTTTTATATTTTTAATTTATTGCTTAATAAAAAAGCGCTTAATTTTTAGAAAAAAGCTTTTATAGTATACTTTATTATATAAAACTGCTTAATAAATATAAACAAAATGCTATTTTATATACTTAAACTAAAAAATAAATATTTAAAAGCGTTTTTATAAGTTATAAGCTAAATATTAAAATTTATAGCTATAAAAAGTTTTATAATATTAATATAATATTTATTTAAAATTAAAAAACATTGCAATAATAATAATTTTTGTTTTAATAAGTTTAATGTTATATTTATAAAAATGCTAATAGTTTTAATAATAAAGCTAAAACTACATAAAAAATAAAAACTTATAATATAAAAACTAAATATTGTATAATTATTATTTATAAAATTTTTAAAAAAACTGCTAATAAAAAAAGCTTTAAATAATTATTAAAAAAATAATAACTTAAAACATTTTAATAAATTAAAGCTTTATAATAATTAAAAGCTAGTTTAATGTTTTTTGCTAAATAAAGTTCTAAATATAATATATAAAAATAATAAGCAGTAATAATTAAAAACCTTTTTTTTAAAGTAATAAATAGCTACTAAAAAAACCTACTAATATAAACAAAAGTTTTTAACTTAATAAAAAAGGCTTATTATTTTTAGCTGCTATAAAAACTTTTATAAAACAAGCATAGCAAAATAAAAAACTAAAGCTATTTATATTATAAACGTTTTTATAAAGCTAAACGCTAAAAAATAGCTAAATAAGCATAAAATAAAAGCTTTACTAAATATGTTGCTTTAGCTATATATAAATAAAAAAGCTAAAACTTTAAAAATAAGTATTAAACTTAAATATAGCTAGTTTATAAAAAATCTTTTTATAAATTAACAAAATATAAAATAAGCTATAATAATTGCTAAAACTTTTTAAATAAAATATTTTATAATAAAATATTGCTTAAATAATTATTAAATTATTATTTTTATAAATACTGTTTTAAAAGTAATATATATTTTAAACTTTAAGTATGCTATTAATAAAAATAACAAATAAGTTTTTTAAAAGTTATAAAATATTAAGCAATAAAATACTTTAATATAAAAGTTATATTAAGCTATTTTATATTTTTTTGCTTTTATTAATATAATAATTATATATATAAATTTATTAAAGCTTTATATTTATATTGTATGTTTTATAACTTAATAAGCTAATATTTAAAAAAAGGTATTAATAATTAAAAAAATTATAAATAGCTTATTTATTTTTTAAAAAAAAGCTTTAAAAAGTACTTTAGCTTTAAGTTATAAAAAGATCTATATTTATTGCTTATAATAAACATTAAGCTTTATTAATTTTTATAAGCACTAAAAGCAACTTTTTTTAAATTTAATAAGTTAGCTTTTTTATTATTAAGTACTAAAAATATATAAAGCAAAAAAAAAAACGCTAAAAAAAAACTAAAAGTTAATTATTTTATTTTTTTATTATTTTTTATTTTAAAGCGCAAAAAAAGTTCCTAGTAAAAAAAACTAACGCTTATATTAAAAAAGTTCTATTATAAGTAATATAAAGACATTTTAATAGTATAAAATTATTTTACTATAAATACTTTTACAAATATTTTTTTTTTAAGTATAATAAGCTAAATATAAAACTTAGCTAAGCTTAATAGTTTAAAAGAAAAAAAATATAAACTTTTTATAAGCACTTATATAAAAAAAACGCTAAATATTTCTAAAAGCCTTTGCTTATATATTTAAATACATAAAAAAGCTAAAACTAGTTTTAATAAAGCTATAATGCTTTTATAAGCACTAAAGCTTAAGTTACTTTTAAACATAGCAAAAGAAATAAAAAAAAACTTATAAAACTAAATAAGCAAAAAAAAAAAATATTAATTCTATTTAAAAAACGCTAATAAAAGTAAAAAACTTTATAATTATAAGTATTAAAATAAACTAAAAGCAGCTATATTTTAATAAAAAAAAATTAAAATAAAGTAAAATAGTTAAAAGAACTAACTAACTAGCTAAAATAAATCTAAGCTAAATTATATAGTAAAAATATAAATATAAATATTATGTTAAACTTTGTAGTATAAATTTAACTACTATGTATAACATTATAAAAAATAGCTATAGTTGCTTTATTTATATTATTAAATAGCTTTTTAATTAATTATTTAATTTTTTAATTTATATATAGCTTAATTACTTAAATGCATAAATTATAACTTATTTCTTTACAATTAAAGTGTTGTAATAAATCTTGCGCAATTATATTGCTTTATTTTAATATATAAAGCTAAAAAAATAAAAACTAAAAAAAAAACAGAAAAAAATTTAACAATTTAATATTAATAATTCTTATTTTATATATTTTTAAGTTTTTTATTGCAAAAGTTTTATATATTTACTTTTATAAATATTATAACTTAACTTTTTATATAATAACTATTCTTTTTTTTTTATTATGTTTAAAAAAAAGTTTGCAAGCTATACAATAAAAAAAAATAATCGTAAATTATATTAAAAAAAGCATTGCTATATAAGCAAATCGTTTAATTCTTTTATTTTATTTTACTTTATATAACTTATTTAATTTATTTTTTTAGCTATTTTTTTAAACATTTAAGCGTTATACTAATTTTTTAAGTAATATTAAATTATTACTTATTAATATTATATTTAATAAATTAAGCAATAAAATTAGCTTAAAAAAACGCTTTAATTTGCGTTTTAACTTAGTTTTTTTTTTAATTAAGCAAACAAAAATATTTTTAATTAAAACTATTTATTCTTTAAAGTTTTTAAGCATAAAATCTTTTTTAATTATTATAGTTATTATATTAGCCTTAAAATATTTAGCTATATTGCTTTTAAACTTATAAAATAAACAGTTTTATAACTAAATAATAAATGTATAATTAGCATATATACTAAACCTTTATTTTAAAATAGTATAACTAGGGTTAATAATTTAGTCCTTAGTTTAAATACTAGCTTAGTATATATTAGGCTAGTATTAGTATTAATACAGAAAAAAAAATACTAGGCTAGTATAAACTAATATTAGCCTAGTATTAGTTTAGGAAAAAAAATACTAAGCTAGTATTAATCTGTATTAGCCTAGTATTAGTTCGGCTAAAAAAATACTAAGCTAGTATTAATTTATATTAGCTTAGTATTAATTTAGCTAAAAAAATACTAAGCTAGTATAAACTAATACTAAGCTAGTACAGATTAATACTAGCTTAATATTTATACTAAAGTAATATTTCTAAAGCTTTTTTTAAATATTTAAATAATATAAAGCTTTTTATGTTTAAATATAGCTATTTTAATTTTTATTAAACTTTATTTAATATACTTATTATATAAAAAGTTTAATTTTTCATTTTTATAAGTATTATTTTAGCTAATATAATAAAGTTAATATATTTAAAACTGCTTAAATTTATAATTTATTATTACATTAAAATTAAATTTATACATAAGTTATTTATTTAGTATTTTACTTTTTTAACTTTTTAACTTTATTAAACTCTAAAAAAACATTTTACTATAATAAAAGTTATAAGCTATTATTTTTTTACTAATATTATAGCTTTAATAATAACTTTAATATATTTAAAAATGCTATAATTTATAATTTATTATTATATTAAAATAAAATTTATATATAAGTTATTTAATTAATATTTTAATTTTTTAACTTTTTTAACTTTATTAAACTCTAAAAAACACTTTACTGTTATAAAAATTATAAGCTGTTATTTTTTTACTAATATTATAGCTTTAATAATAACTTTAATATATTTAGAAACGTTATAATTTATAATTTATTATTTTATTAAAATGGAATTTATATATAAGCTATTTACATAATATTTTAATTTTCTAACTTTTTTATTTTTGTTAAACTTTAAAAACAGGGTTGAAAATTAGTACTACTAATTTAATATTTAGTACTACTAATACTAAATTAGTTTAGTACTACCCGGTACTAATACTAAGCTAGTTTAGTACTACGTAGTACTAATACTAATACTAAATACTAAAAATACTAGCTTAGTAGTACTAAAAGTACTAAAAGTACTAAAATATAATAATATTAAAAGAAATAAATATTTTTTTACTTAATAAAATAATTAAACAATAATTGTTTTTAATTTAATAAATATAATTATGCTTTATATAATAAGTTTTAAGTAGTTTTATATTAGTTTATTATGTTTTTAAAATTAAATTTACATAAAAACTATTATAAACTAATTAATTATTAAATATTATATAATAAATTTTTAAAAATAAAATAAACCATTAGCTTTTTTATTTAAAAACTTTGAAAAAATTAACTTTTTAATAAATTAAAGTGATTTTTACTTGGTTTTTTATATATTTTAACTAGTTTTTTAATATATTATAACGTGGTTCACTATCGAGCGGGCCACCCAATCGAGCGGGCCACTTAGAAATACATACAAAAAACGTCCGTGCGTAATTTTATAGCGCTGTTAATATAAAAGCTATAAATAT
>MU400913.1:0-23684 GCA_022578965.1 Xylaria sp. FL1777 | reverse complement strand
AAAAAACTTCTTAAACATAGCTTATAAAATTATTATATTTTTATTAAAAAAAAATGTTAACTAAAGCTTTATTAAATATACTATATAAGCTTAAATAAAATAAACGTTTTATAAAAATATATTTAAAAAAATCTAGCAAAAAGATTTTTAAAAAAATCTTAATTATTTATTAAATACTTTATAGTGCTAATACTTAAAATAAAAAATAAAAAACAACTAATTAATAAAAAAAAAAAACCAGTATAGCAAATAATAATTAACTATTAACTATTAAACGTAATTATTATTATAAATAAATACTTTTTTATTTTATTAATAATTATAAAAAAAAACATTAGCTAAGCAAAATAGTTTATAGCAGTTAATATTTTCAATAAATATTATACTATTAAAATAGTTAAAAAAAAAAATAAAAAACTGTTATATAAATAATATATAAATTATATAAGTATATAATTATACTATAAAAACTATAAAATATATTAGCTAGCTTTTAATACATAATAATAATAATTTTATAACAGTTTTTAAATAAGTTTATATTTATTTATTTAAATAATATTTTAATTTACTTTAAAATACTAAAAAAACATAAAAAACACATAATTTAAGTATTAAAAACACTTAAATAAGTAAAATTATAACTTAACACAAAAAAATATATATAGCATATATAAAAAATTAATTTTTTAAAATTTATAATTACTTTAAAACAAATATAAATTTAATAATTAAAAATTAATATAATATAAAACTTGTTAAAATAACTGGTTATTAGTTATAACTTTTATATATAGTACGTATAATAGGTTTTGCACAGAAACCACTTCGTGCGAAAGCTATTATATAAACTGAGGTAATCTTAGTGTTAGCTTAGCTTATATGCTAGCAAAGTTCTTACACATAAAAAAGAACTTTTGCTTTGTATAAACTTTTTTTTTTTTTAAACATATAAAATATAAATAGCTTATAATATAAAAATTATTATACTTTCTTTTAGCATATATATATTAAACGTATAATTATATAAAGCTTATTTAACATTAATTAGTAGTTATATTTGCATTTTTAACTTACTTGTAACAAACTATAAATTAGCTAAAGTAATAATAAAGTTATATAACATACTTTTATTTTAACCTATTAAAAAAAAATTCGTTTTTTATATTGTGCTTGTTTTTTTTTAACGTATAAACATATTGTTTAGTTTACTTTTTTTAATTAGCTAAAGTAAGCACGTATAAAAAAAAAAAAGAAAATCTAATTTATTTACGTATAAAAACTAAACTTTTAACTTGTTTATTAGTACTAAAAACGAAATAAAAAAGATAACAAGCAACTTTGTTACTTTTTTAACTATATTGCTATACAAACATTAAGCAATATATTAATTATACTGCTATATAAAAGCAAAACAGTAATTTATATAACTTAAATATAAAATTAAATATACTATATAATTTAGCTAAATTTACTATGTTTTAAAAAAACGAACAATTATTTATAACGCTTTTAAAATTAAAGCTAGTTATTTTTATATACGAAAATTTAGCTAAAAACGTTTTAATAAGCGCACAACAAATAAATATTTAAATTAATTTTAAAATATAAGGCTAAAAGATTAATTTTAGCTATATAACTAAAATTAAGCTAAATATTAAGCTAGTATTTTATTATGCTAACTATTTATATTTTTATGAACTATTAAACTACTTTTAAAAAAAGTTTGCTAAAACTTTTAAAAAATAAACAGAAAATTATTTCTAGGAAATTTATTAAGGCGTATAAAGCGCTTTACTTAAAAACCTTAAATCGAAAAAAATTTATTTAACGTTAAAAACAACTATAATTTAAAAGCTTATAAAAATAGCTTACGGAAACTTTATAATTAAAAAATTAAAAAAACTACTAAATATTTGTTATATAATAATTATTTAACTATTAGTAATATTTTTAATACTAAGCTAATAGCTAAATATTTTTTTATATAATAGTTAAAACTTTTTAAACTATTTATATATTAAACTACTTTTTAAAGACTTAAGTCTTAACGTATAATTTTAAACGTAACAATATAAATACTAACTATAATTAATTTAGCTAAATATTAAACACTAGAATTTCTTTAAGCTATTTAATCTTTATATAATAAAAGCAAGCTATAAACCGATTTTTTAACTAGTATATAAATATTTTGTTTAGCATTATTTACTGCAAACATTAAAGCAAAAAACATATGTTTATATAATACTAGATTTAATTATTAAAAGCATGTTTTTTGACTTATTTTTAATAAGGTTTATATAAAATAGATTTATACTTTTTAATAAATATATTACTTTTTAAAAAAGCTAAAACTTAAGCTAAAACTATATAAGCAAGCTATATAACTTATTATATAATAAAGCTTGTTTATTTATTGCTGCTTGCTAACGTATTAAAATTACAGAAAACTAATATTACGCTATATTTTTATATATTTTAAAAGGTTATATAGAAAACTTTTTTATTAACTGTATTAGTTTAAACAAAACTTGGAGTAAAATATACTATATAATAAATACTTACTTTAATATTAATATAAACTATAGCTAGTATTAAGCTAACTAAACAATAGTTTTTTTTGTATAAATAAAAAAAGAAAACTTAAACTTAGCTTTATATAAAGTACTTCAATTAATGCTTAATAAGCTTAAAAAAGCACAGCAAGCATTTAGCGCTAGCTATTAAAGCAAAATTTAATTAAGTATAAACGTTATATAAGCATGTTAAAATGTATTAAAGTTAGCTATAGCGTTAATTTTTTAAAAACTTACATGTAAAAAATTCTTTGCTAATTTATAAGTATGCTTATGTATAGTATTAAATAGTATAGTAAAAACTTTTATATAAAAAAACAATAAATTATACTTTATAAACTAGAAATATAATTATAACTATATAAAAAACTAATAACTTAAATTTATATTAAGGTTATTAAGTTAACTAATTAAATAGCTAAGCTATTTTTAAAGCTATAATTAAAAGAACTAAAACTTTTATATAAACAAGAAATGCTTTGTTTGCTAAAAAAAAAGCTGCTAGTTAATATGCTATACTTCTTAAAAAAGGGCCTGTGCAAAAAATGTATTTTTTAATTTGCACGAAATAATTTATAGCTAAAAATTTACTCTAGAAAAATTCTTTTTGTACGTAGTAAAATGCAAAAAATATTTAGAGTTAAACAATAGTACTAAAAATATTAATAAAGAATTTAATAACTAAACTACTTAATATTTAATAAATAGCATATTTCTTTATTATATAACAAAAAAAAACATTTAAAACTATAAAACAATAGTATTATATAATTAGTTTATATTAAGTAATTATTATTATATAAACTACTAAAGTAAACTTTAAAATATTAGCATTTTTAATTATTTAACAGTAAAAAAAGCCTAATTAAAGGTATACTTTTAAATATATTCTTATATAAAAGTTAATTAAACTTTAAGTAATGCTTATATTTGTTTTAGCAAAAGTAATACTATAAGTGCTATAAGCATTATATAAATAAAAAACGCTTTTAGTATAACTATATATTATATTCTAAATACTTTTACTTTTTTTTTATTTTTATTAAAAAATGCTAACTATTTAAAAACATACTTTAATAATATAAAAAACGTTATTATATAACAAAACAAAAAAATTATTTTTGTTATATAGAAATAAAAATACTTGTTTTTTAATATTAGCTTGTATAAAGCAGGTTTATACTTTATAAAAACAAAACTTTAAAAGCTTTATAAACGCTTTAAATACTTTTGTACAAAAAAACTATATAATATTTTTAGTTATATAAGCTATAATATTAATTGCTTTGCTTTAAAAAAAATTTAGAAGTTTTGCTATTATTGCTAGTTATATAACTAAATATTTTATTGTTTTAAGTTTACAATTAAAAATAATTGCAACTTTAATTATAAAGTTATAATTAATGCTATATAAATAAATAATAAGCAGGTTTTATATGTAATTAATGTAGCTATATTGTTTTAAGCAGTTATATTTTTAAAATTTATGTTTGCATAAAACGCTTAAAAAGCTTTATATAAGTGCTAAATTAACATATATTAAAAACTTTTAAACTATATTATATATAACTTTAGTACAAACTTTTTATTTAAAGAATTTTAGAACTAAACTAAAATTGTAAATATAAAATGCTAAAAAATGCTTATTAAAGCTTACTAAGCTATTAGCAAAATAAAAAAAGCATATAAACTTTTTTGTTATATATATAACATATTAAAAGCTAAACTAAGTTATTGTATAAAAAATAAGTTAATTTTATAAATAGTAATTAAAGCTTTAAATAATACTATAAAGCTTAATAGCTTAGTTTTAATGCTTTTTATATTTAAGGCATATTTAAAGGTTAATTAAGATTTTTCTTTTTTGCTAAATATTGTACGAAGAGCTAAAACAGTTAAAAAGGCCAAAAAAATGCTTTATAAAAAACAAGCAAAAGTTAAAATTAGCTGCGCGATTTATAAACATAATAAGCTAGCTTTATATAAAGTATTATTTTTACTTTTACGCAGTAAAGTTTTTATATAGCATAAAAAGCAAAACTAAAAAAAACTGTATAAAATATAGTTAATTAAAAAACTTAATATAATTATTAACTTTATAAACAGCTTAATTTGCTTTAAATAAACATAAGTTAAGCTATATTACTATATAATTAAACATACTTTAGCAAATAGTAAAAAAAAAAACATAACTGCTGCAAAATTAGCTATAAAACTAGCTGTATAAAAAAAACGCAAAAAACTTAAAAAAGCTAAAAACTTCTTTATAGCGTTTGTACAAAACATTAGCAACTTGTTTTTAACTTTAAAAAAGGAACAAAATTACGCTTTAGCAGTAAAGTTGCATAAAAATAGCATTATTAGTACTTTTAACGCTTTGTTCGAAAAATTAAACGCTATAAAAATTAATGATCTTATTATATAAAGTGTTTTTTAGTTTGTAAAATATAATCTAGACAAACATAATAATACTTAAATTTTTAAGTTTTGCTTTGTATAGAAAATTAAAAAAAAAATAACTAAGCTGTACGAAAAATCTAAATTAATTATGTAAAGCTATAATAATACAAAAAAAAAAACTATACTAACTTAATTACTAATAATCTAGCAAATAAACTAATAGCTATTATTAGCTTTAAGCTTTTTGCTAATTTAAAACTTTAATGCTTTAAGCAAGCTTTAAGATATTATGTAAGCGTACATATAATTAAAAAATAAGCTTGCACGGAAAATCCTTGTATAACTACTTTTTAAACTTGTTTTAAAATATTTTAAAGAAACAATTATATAAATTATATAACTATTATATAGCTTAGCTAAATTAAAGCTATATTAGTTTAAAACTTACTACTAATATTACTATAAAAAACTTGGTATAATAGTTTTTATGTATAACTTATGTTTATTGTTTACATTAGAACTTTTGTATAAATTTAGCATTATAAATTTGCAAACAAACAATATGTTTAGCTTTACTACACTTAAATTTTTAGCAAAAAAAGAACATAAATTGCATAAAGCAAAGTTTTATACAAAGCTAAAAAAAACTTTACAACAAAATTACTTTATTAAATTTAATAGTAGTTAAATTACTTTTTTATATAAAAAGAATATAACACTTATGCAAAAAGGCTAAGCAAACTAACTAGCCTTAATTAACTTTTGTATAAAAAATGCTATATAGTAATATATTTCTTAATGCATATATAGCGCTTACATAAGCAGCATTTGCTAACTAAAGGCTATATATAACCTTATAGCTACTGCTTAAATAATTAACCTAGCACTAGCAAATATTAAAAATTTAAACTATAGAATTAAGTAGCAAATAAATAATCATAACTGCAGATTAATATTTATACCTTTAAACTTAAGCTATATAAAACTGTTTATTTTTATAAATAGTTTATTTATAAACAACACTAATATGATTTTATAACTTAGATTTATTATTATATTTGTAATAAAACACCGTACGAAAAAAAACCTAGCTTTTAAAATTAAAAAAAATATTATATATTAAAACTTTAGCAAATATAAGCAAGTAACGCAAAGTATGCTAGCTAATAAATTATATAGCATAATAAATAGCTTTAATAGCGCTATAGCTTTTTATATAATGCTTTAAAAAATTATAGCTATGCTAAAAATACTTTTAATTTTTATTATATTATATTTAGACTTAAAATCGTTATATAACTATTTAGTAAAACTAAAAACTACTTAAAAAAAACGCCTTATAATTAATATTATATTACTTAAAAAATCATACAAAAAAAAAGAAATCTTTAAAATATAATAAATTAATAGCAAAAATAATTTAGCTAACGCATTTATAAAAAAAACACTAAACTAAGCGCTAAAGACCTTAGTATTTATAAATTAGCTAACTGTATAAATAAAAGCATTTATAAAAAAAAAGTAAAAACAACTTTTATATAAACAAATTAAAAAAGAAAGTTAAAAAAATACTTTTATATAAAAATTGTTATAATAATTATATAATAAGTAAAAAAGCAACAAGCAAATATATTTAATTTTAAAAAAAACACTAAAAACTATAAAATATTGCAAATCTTACATTTTTTTTTATATAACTATTCTTTAAGCTATATATAAGTGCTTAACATTTCTTTTTACTTTTTTTATTAAACTACTATATAATACTTAACTTTTTTTTATTTATTTAAGCATAATAATTATAACAAGCACTATATAATCATTAAACGTATATAGCACACATATTACTTTAAAATTTTACTACTTATTAGCAACTTTAAAATAAAAAGCTTTTGTAGTTTATATAAGCATTTTAGCTGCATAAAGCAATTATAATACTGTATAACTAAATAAGTATTGCACAAAAATAGCTTTTATAACAAATTATTTAAGCTATAATAAAAGCAATTAAAGCACTATATAAAATTTAAACTTTAATATTAACTAAAAGCATTAATGTAACTTAAAACTTATTACCTTTTATATAACAAACAATTATTAGCAAACTACTTAAACAATAAGCTATACAAAGAAAAAACAAAAACATACATTTATATATAGCAACTAAAAAAACAATTAATTGCTAAAATTACTAATTAGTAGTTATATAACGTTATAACTACTATTTTAGCTTATAACGCAAAGCTAACAACTATTAATGTTATATTATAATAAAACAGCTATTATATAAGTACATATATATATATATATAAGTATATATTGAAATAAAGCAAGGTGATCGCGCAAGATTTACTACAATACTTTAATTGCAAGGAAATAAGTTATAACTTATGCATTTAAGCAATTAGGCCATATATGAATTAAGGAATTAAACAATTAAATAAAGGGCTATTTAATAATATAAATAAAGCAACTATAGCTAATTTCCATAATGTTATACGTAATAGTTAAATTTATACTTTAAAATCTAGTGCAATACCTATACTTTTATTCTTACTATATAATTTAGCTTAGATTTACTTTAACTAGCTAATAAGCTTATTTAGCCACTTTATTTTACTTTAATTTTTCCTTATTAAAATATAGCTGCTTTTAGTTTATTTTAATACTTATAATTATAAAGTCTTTTATTTTTATTAGTGTTTTTTAAATAAAGTTAATATTATTTTCTTTTGCTTATTTAGTTTTATAAGTTCTTTTTTATTTTTTTTGCTGCGTTTAAAAATAGCTTAAGCTTTAGTGCTTATAAAAGCATTATAGCTTTATTAAAACTAGTTTTAGCCTTTTTACGTATTTAGATATATAAGCAAAAGCCTTTAAAAATACTTAGCGTTTTTTTTGTAAAAGTGCTTATAAAAAGTTTATACTTTTTTTTTTTTAAACTGTTAAGCTTAGCTAGATTTTATACTTAGCTTACTATATTTAAAAAGAAAAATATTTGTAAGAATATTTATAGCAAAATAACTTTGCACTGCTAAAACGTTTTTATATTGCTTGTAATAAAACTTCTTTAGTATAATTGTTAGTTCTTTTTACTAAGAACTCTTTTTACGCTTTAAAGTAAAAAATACTAAAAAAGCAAAACAATTAACTTTTAGTTTTCTTTTTAGCATTTTTTTTTTATTTTGTGTATTTTTAGCGCTTAATAGTAAAAAAGCTAACTTATTAAATCTAAAAAAAGTTACCTTTAGTTTTTTTAGGAAATAATAAAGTTTAATGCTTATTAAAAGCAATAAACGTAAATCTTTTTGTAATTTAAAGCTAAAGTGCTTTTTAAAGTTCGCTTTTAAAAATTAAATAAGCTATTTATAACTTTTTTAATTATTAATACCTTTTTTTAAATACTAGCTTATTAAGTTATAAAACATGTAATATAAATATAAAGCTTTAATAAACCTACATATATAGTTATTGCGCTAGCAAAAACAAAAAAGTATAAAATAGCTTAATATAACCTTTATATTAAAATGCTTTATTGTTTAATATTCTTGCAATCTTTAAAAAACTTGTTTGTTATTTTTATTAATAGCATGCTTAAAGTTTAAAATATATGCTACTTTTAAAACAGTATTAATAAAAATAATAATCTAATAATTATTTAAGCAATATTTTATTATAAAATATTTTATTTAAAAAGTTATAATAATTATTGCAGCTTATTTTATGTTTTGCTAATTTATAAAAAAATCTTCTATAAACTAGCTATACTTAAGTTTAATACTTATTTTTAAAGCTTTAGCTTTTTTATTTATATATAGCTAAAGCAATATGTTTAGCAAAGCTTTTATTTTGCGCTTATTTAGCTATTTTTTAGCGTTTAGCTTTATAAAAATATTTATAATATAAACAGCCTTAATTTTTTATTTTATAATGTTTACTTTATAAAAGTTTTTGTAGCAGCTATAAATAGCAAGCCTTCTTTAATAATTTAAATACTTTTGTTTATACTAGTAAGTTTTTTTAGCAGCTGTTTATTGTTCTAAAAGGAAAATTTCTAGCTACTGCTTTTTATTATTTTTATATATTGTTTTTAAAACTTTACTTAGCAAAAAACAATAAGCTAGCTTTTATTTTTTATAAAGCTTTAGTTTATTAAAATGTTTTATGTTATTATTTTTTTAATAATTATTTAAAGCTTTTTTTAATAGCAGTTTTCTTAAGAATTCTATAAATAATAACTACTAAATATTTAGTTTTTGTACTGCAAGTTTTTATTTCTTATGTAGTTTTAGCTTTATTGCTAAAACTATTAGATTTTTTATAAACGTAACATTAAACTTATTAAAGCAAAAATTATTATTTTTGCAGTATTTTTTAATTTTAAATAAGTATTATATTAATATTATAAAACTTTTTATAGCTATAAATCCTAATATTTAGTTTGCAGCTTATAAAAATACCTTTAAATATTTAGTCTTTAGTTTAAGCATATAAAGTAGCGTTTTATTTACGTTTACTAAGCGGTTTTATGCAGCAAAGTATACTATAAAAGCCTTTTTTTAAAAATCAAGCGCCTTTTTATTAAGCAATAAGTTAAAAATATAAAAAACTTTTATTAGAATTACGTGTAGTATAAACTACTAATATTTTAATGCTTTTTTATTGCAATACTTTTTATATATTAAATATATTGCTTTCTTTTATATTTGTTAAACTAAGTCTAAAAATAAGTTCTAGTAAGTTTTATTATTTTTAGAAAACGCATAGCTAAAGTGCTTTCTTAGTACTACTTTTTCTTTTTTTTCTAAGTTTTTAAAAAACAAACTTCTTATAAAAGTTATTTCTTTTTATATAAAATAAGATTTTAAAACAAACTTTAAAAAAACATTAATTAAAAAAAGTAGTATGTTTTTTAGCTAAACATTCTTTATATTTAGTTCTTTAATCTATAGAAAAAGCTAGCAAGCTAAATATTTTTTATATTTTAAACTTTTAATAATTATTAGCTTTTTTTTAGAACTATTCCTAAAAAGCCTTTAGTTTTTAAAGAAAAGCTTTTTATAATTAGCAGTTAAGTTTATATATATATGCTTATTTTTTTTTCTTTTTGCTTTTTTTTTAAAGTCTGCTATTTTTTGTGCTAATTGCTTATATACCTTAGTATTAAGTATTAGCTTTTTAGAACTTTTAAAAAAAAATACCTCTATTTTTAGTTAATCTGCAGTACTAGTAATTTTCTTAAAAATAAAAAATATAATAATTAAAAGCATATATATATAATAAAAGCAATCCTTAATAATATTCGAGCGTATATATGCTTTTGCTATATTTTGCAGTTAAGTAAAAAGTGCAAGTAAATTAAAAATTTTAATATAAGTTAAAAGTATAAAAACAAATAATATAAAAAATATAAAATGTAAATATTAATGTTAATATTACTTGCTATATATAGTTTAATATTTTTAATTGCTAATTTAAGTTATTATTTTTTAGTAATTATAAAATTTTCTAAATATAAATGCTAAAAGCATTTATGCTAAATATAAAAAGTTAAAACTTATTAAGTAAGTAAAATAATAAAGTTAAATATAAATAAAAGGTTTAATAAAATAAATATAATAAAAAAAAAGCTAAAATATGTATTTTTAAACTAGCGTACTTTTTTTTTATAAACTTACTATACTATCTTTAATTTATTAATTAATTATCTTATTGCTAAAATAAATTATTAATTGCTAAATGCTTTTATAACAATTATTCTTTATATATTTATGCTAATATTAGTTAAAAAATAAGCAAATAAAGTAATTTTAGTTAGTTAAGTAATCACTTTTTAGCTTTTTTTTAATACATTTATAACTTACTTTTTTTATTTATTGCTATTAATAGCAAAATAAATAATTTAAGCTTTAGTAAGTATAAAAAAAAAGCTTGTTTTTTTTTTTAATCTGTTTTTTCTTAAGTAGTTCTAAAGCTTAGATTTTCTTTGCAATTTTTTTTCTTAGTGTTTAAATCTCTAGATTACTTAGTTTATGCTTTTATTATAAAATCTTTATTTTTAAGTAATACAATTAATGCTTGCTTAACTAAGCACTTAAAAAACAATTCTTGCGTTATTAATAAAGTCTTAAACAATTAAAAAGCATTATAATAATTAATTAATATTTAAAAAATTAATACTGCTTAGCTAATAAACAGTTATACTTATAATATTTAAAAAGTTAAATTTACTAATAAATAGCAAAATATATATGCTTTTTTTTTTTTTAAATCTTATTTTTTTTATTTAGCTAATTTCTTTTGTTTTATATAACTAAGCACTAAGCTATTTACAAATTAAAATTCTTAGTAATAATGCTAGCAATAAGTATGTTTAATAAAAAGTTAGTTATAATTTTTTTTATATATGCTATACAAATTAACATATTTAAGCTAGCTTTAGCTAAATAAAAAAGCAAAAGCATTTAAAATCTTGCTTATTATATATAAAAACAACTAAAAGCAGTTCTTAAAGCAAATATATATATTAGATCTTTTATAATTTTTGTTAATTTATAGCTATATTTATATAACTATTTAAAATATAAAATGCTATACTTTATAAGCATTATAAACAGTTATTAATAATAGCTAAAAGCAAAAAGTATATAAAGCTTTATTTTTTTTTTTTTTGCTGCACTATTTTAAAATGAAAATTTAATACGTATGCTAACTACATGTTTATTATTTAGTTATAAAACTATTTATTCTATAAGTTCAAAAGTAATATAGCTAAATATCTTAAAGCTAATATAGTAACTACAGTAGTTAAAAAAGATCTTATGCTTAAAAACTCTAAAAAACAAATAGTTTTAACTAGAAATACTTTTGTTTGCTTAACTAAAAAAAAAACTAAATCAAAACGCAAATTAAAGCGTTTTTTTTAAGCTAATTTTATTGCTTAGCTTATTAAGTATAATATTAGTAAGCAATAATTTAGTATTACTTAAAAAATTAGCATAATGCTTAAATATTTAAAAAAATAGCTAAAGAAATAAATCAAATAAATTATATAAAATAAAATAAAATAAAAAAATTAAACAATTTGTTTATATAGCAATGCTTTCTTTAATATAATTTGCGATTATTTTTCTTTATTATATAGCTTGCAAACCTTTTTTTAAACGTAATAAATAAAAAAAAAATAGTTATTATATAAAGAATTAAGTTATAATATTTATAAAAGCAAATATATAAAACCTTTATAATAAAAAACTTAAAATATACAAAATAAGAATTATTAATACTAAATCGTTAAATCTTTTTTTGTTTTTTTTTTAGTTTTTATTTTTTTAGTTTTATGTAATTAAATAATTCTGCTTAATTTTTTATAATAAAGTTCTGTTTCTGCTAAGCTTGCTTTAAACTTTGTTTAAACGTTTGCTGTTTTATTAAATGCTTATTATTGCTTAATAGCAGCTTTAAGTTATTACTAATAGTTTAAGCGCATAAAATATAAACTAGTAATTCCTTAAGGTGTAATAATAGTGTTTTTTGCCTTTTAGTAGTTCTAAGGTTTTTATTAAGTATTAAATAGTTTAAACTAAAAGCAAAAAAAGCTATTTAGTTTTAAATAAAAATAATAAAACAATTAAAAGTAAAAAAACTTATATATAAGCATTAATACAATAAAATAAACTTAAGTAATTAAAATTAATAAGCAGTTTTTATTTTTGTTTCTTTTGTTTTTATATATTTCTAAAAAAAAGTAATAATAATTTATATTAAAACTAAGCTGTTTAGCTATTTAAAAAACATTAAAATAAAATAAAAACTTATGTTTTTAGCATAATAATAAAAAAAGTGCTAATAAACTAGCTGCTATAAAACTAATAAATATAAAACTAATAAAAAAAAAGCTATAAAAAATGCGCTTAGTTTTAAGCAAAGAAAAATAGTTTTATGCATTATAACTTAATTATATAAACTTATACAATTAATAAAAATAAAAAACAAAACAATTAATAAAAAAACAAAAAATAAAAAAAAAAAAATCTATTGCTTTAGCTTTTATTAGTTATTATTTTTTAAAGCGCCTTATAATATAATAGCTAAAAAAATAAAATAAGCTGTTATATTTTTTAGCACTTAAAATATTTAAAGCGCTAAAAGTTATACTGCAGCTTTTATAAACACAAAAAGCTTTTATAACCTATTATATTTTTTTTATTTTTTGTAGCTTAACTATTATAGCTTTAATTATTAAAGGCTTTATTATTTTAGTTTAGTTTTTAATAAATAGCTGCAGCACTAATAGTTTATATATTAAAGTTAAAATTCTTTAATTCTTAATACTTTTAGTTATTTTATATAAATTGCTTTAATTTTTTAGAAAAAAACAACTTTTTTAATTTTTTGTTAATTAGTTTTACTAATTAGTATTGCTTATAATTAACATTTTTTTTAACTTTATAAAAGCTAATTTATTTATATAGCAGCTTTTTGTTGTTAAACTTATTTATTAAAAGCATAATATTATAAAAAAAAACAAAAGAGCTTTTTTTAAATAGTTGCTTAATTTTATAAACGTTTTTCTAAAATTTAGCTTTTATAGCTAATTTTTTTTTCTTAGTTATAATTGCTTTAATTTTTATAACATTTTAGTTGTAGCGTTTTAGCTGCTTAACTTTAGCTTTAATAAAATCTTTATAAAAAGCAACATTTTATTACTTAATTACTTTTTATATTAATATTACATTTTTTACTAGCAGAATTAGCATTTTTTTATATACTAGTTTATATAAGCTATAGTTATAATAGTATATAAAAATGCAATTTGTTTATATTACTAAGTTTAAATATTTTAGCTAATTTTTTTTAGTTTTATTTATTATTTATATAAAGCTTTTCTTTATTAGCTTATAATCTTTTTTAATAAAGCTTTAAGCCTAAAAATAGTAAGCTAAACTATAATTCATTTTATAGCTTCAAATATTTACTACATTTTTTATTTTTTCTTTAAATTTAAAGCTATTATTATATTTAATTCTTATAGGAATTTTATGCTAAAACATAATTTTTTCTTTAATAAATTTAAGTATTTTTAGAAAATTTATGTGTTTTAAAGGTTTAGCTTTTAAATAAGTTGTTATTTTGCATTTTACTTTTATAATAGCTTTAAATTTGTTGCTTAATAGCATAGTTTGCATATTTATAACCTAAAAAACTAAAAAATTTAAAAAGTAATTAAAATAGTGTTTTTTAGTTCTTTTGCTATTTGCGGATTTTTAGCAATTAAAACAACTAATAATTACAACATAGATATTTTAATAAAAGCCTTTTTAGTAATATTTTTAAGTTATTTGTTAAGTTATAAATATTTGGCTTTTATAGGTTATTTTTTTATAGTTTTTTTTAATAAAAGCTTTTTAGGTCTTTTTGTTATTAATAACCCTTTTTAGCATTTTTTTAAACTTTGTTTTTCTTTAAAAAATAAACTTGTTAATAAAAAATTTAAAGGCTTTTTTTTTAAAGTAACTCCGCTTTTTCTTTATTATAAGTTCTTTTAAAACTTGCTTAAAAACAAAATACTTAGCAATTTGCTTACTTTTTTTGCTTTAATTTTTTTTTAAGTATAGCAAAAGTTTTGTTTTTTAGTATACTAAGCTTTTAATTAATTAATTGCCTAATTTCCTATATATAATAATAATAGCTATTATATGTAGTTAAAAATTAATAAAATCTTTTATATTTCTTTTTTAATGATTATTTAACTTATTTAATAGCTTAAAAAGTTTTTTAAAAAAGCTATTAGTAGCTATATATTTTTTTCTTAGCATATAATAAAGTATAAAATCAAAAGTCTTTATATAAGCTATTTATTTTGTTAATTAAGCATTTAGTAATGCTAAAAATCTATTGTTTAGCTAAGCTATAAAAACTTTTGCATTAGTTTCTAAATAAAACGTAATTTTATAAAAATAGTTATATAATTTTTAAAAGGTTTTAATAATAGCAAGCCTTTTTAATTTTGTAGTATTATATTTTTTTTTAGGGCTTTTTTATGTTTTAAACTTATATTTTGCTAGTTTAATAGTTTTATTAACTTTTTAGCATAAAATAGCGCTTTAGCTAGTTTTAAAAGCATTTATTTTTAGCTAAATAAGTTTTTTTATATAATCGAAAGTAATAAAAATAAAAGCTATTATAATAGCTTTTTAAAGCTTTTTTATGGCTTTTTTTTGCAGTTTTTTAAAGCAAAACAGCTTATTTTTTTATAATAAAACTATTAATAGTTTTATAATTATAGTATACTTTTATATTTATATTTAGTAGTATATTATTATTTCTAAAAAAGATTATATTTTTGTAATGTTTTTGCAAGTTTTTTATTTAAGAATTTTTATTATTTTTGCTTTTATTAGGCTTTTACTATTATTGCCACATATATAGCTAACTATTTTAGTTGTTTGTTTTGCTTATTTGCTTTTAAGTATGCTAGCTATAATTTTAGCTAACTTAAAATTAAGCAGCATAACATTAAAATTCTTAAAATGCTTTAATATAAACTGCTTAATTTTTAAAGCAACTTTATAATTATTATACTTAGTAATAAGTTCTTTAATTATTACGTTATTAAAAAAAGGTTTGCATTTTATTAGTAATATATTATATAAAACTTTTAATAGCACCTTTAAAAATTAAGCTATTAAATTTGTTGCTTTTTATAAAAAAGTAATTATTTAAAAAAAGCTTATTAGTATAAAAAAAGCAGTTATTGCTTAGCTAAAAATAAAAAGTAGTATTTAATTGTATTTTAAAAATAAATCAATTATAAAAATTACTTTATATATTACAAACTTTTTAAAAAACTTATTATAGCTTTAAAAAAAATTAATATTATATATAATAACTACGTTTATTTTTATAGCTAAGTTAATTAATTAAACTTTTTTATTTTTTTTTTGTACTAAAAACTAAGCGTTGCAATACAAACTATAAGCTTTTTTAAAAATGCTATGCTTAAGTTAAGTTCTTAAAACCTTTATAGTAATGTTTTTTAAAGGTTTAAAAATTAAAATGCTATAAACTTGCTATGCTTTATAAAAAACTATTTTAATCTTATAAAGAGGAAAAATCTTATTATGTATTCTTTTTATTTTAGAAAAGTTTTAAAAAAGTGCTATTTTTTTGCAATACTATATTTTAGTTAATAATGCTACTTTTTACTAAGTAAAGTTAGTTACATAAAGCTTTTTTAAAAAAATAGCTAGTTGTTTAGCAGTTAATTAAATGCCTTTAAAAGTAGTACTAAAACATAAATAGATGTTTTAATAAATGCTATTTTGTTAAAATAATGCAGAATTTTCTAAGTAATAGCCTGCTTTTTTTAAAGCTTGCTTTTTTTACTTATAAAATCTAAGTAAAACAATGCCATTAAATAATACGTTATTTTTAAAATAAATTTTTTTATCTTTTGTTTTATATATTATATTTAAAATTATTGTTTTATTTTTTATTAATTTATTAGTTTTTAAAGCTAAAAAAATTAATAGTGCTTAAATTAAAGTTATAATTAAGTTATACTTGCTTTTTAATTTATATGCAAAATTTTTAGTCTTTATAATTGTTAATTTTTTAGCATTTTTTTGCTTTAACGTTTTTTTTATTGCAACTAAAAGTATTTTAAATAGTTAATCATTATTAAAAACAGCGTAAACTTTCTTATTATTTTATATTTCTAGATTTTTAAAAAGTTCGATATTTTATATAAAAAAAATTAAAAAAGCTGCTAACGTTATATTATTATATAAGTTTTAATTTTCTTAAAAGTTTATATTTATACACTTTTTTAAACTGTGTTTTTTTAATTTTTTTTTTGCCTTTTTTTGCTAATTGTTAAATTCCTTATTTAAAGTTTAATATTTTTGTGCCTTTTGTAGCTTATTTGCTAAGCTAATAGTTTAGCAAATATACATTAGTTTTTTAGTTACTAATATTTTTAAGCCTTTAAACTTAATTCTTTAATATAGTTTATTACTAATATAATAATCTAGCTTGTTTTAAGTATTATATTAGCTATTATATAAAAGCTTTAAAAATATAAACTTATTTAAAACTTTATAATAAAGTTTATCCTTAGTAATAAAAAGTAAATAGCTTATTTTTTGCTAACTATATATAGTAAAAAAAGCAGCAACTTTTTATTTATTTAAATAGTAGTTTTTAAGCATTTTATACATTTAACTAAATTACTGGTCTAATTAAATCTTTTTTAAGTTATATTTATATTTTTAGTAATAAAGCCGTTTTTATTAACAAATAAGTTTATAATAATGCTAAACTATGCTTTAAAATTAATAATTCTAGCAATATTTCCTTTATAGATCTTATTTTTTATTTTTATAGTAAGCTTTAAATAAAGCTATATATATTCTTTTAGCTTTATAACACTTAAAGATATAGCTAAAATACTTTGCAATCTTAGTAGCAAAGCTAACATAAAACATAAATTTAAAAAGCTTAAGTATTTTTAGTTAAAATAATCCGTTAAGCTTAAGTTTTCTTTATTATAAAATCTATACTTTAATGTTCTTTTAAATAAATTTAAGCTACTACTACTAATATAATTATTATACTTTTTATAAATTCTTATTTCAAAAAGGTTAAAAGTTTAATTAGCGCTTTTTAAAACTGCTAATGCTAGCTATATTAGCTCTTTAAGCTTTTTTTTTTTCTTAGCGCTACTAATATAAAATTAGCATAAAGCTAAAGTTTAGTTAAAAATACTACTTTTTTTAAAAGCAGCATAAATATAACAATTAATAACTTTTGCTTTTTTAGGTTATTTCTAAATAATAAATATATAATATTACATTAGTTTAAAATTTTAAAAAGCATTTTATCAAACTTTAGCTTGTTTTTTAACGTTTAAAGATCTAAAGCAATATAAGTAAAAAACAATATTACCTAATTATTTTATTAGTTTTAATCGCAAAAAACCTTTATTATTTTATAGCGTTGCTTATTTAAAAAAGCAGCTATAAAGCTAAATTAAAGCATATAAATATGCATAATAAAACCGTTATATTTTATTTTTTTATTTATTTGTACTATTAAATAGTTTAATAAAAAGCTAGTTTTATAAGTACTACTTAGCAATTTATGTTTACTAAGCTAACTAGCTAATTATAATATTAGCTAAAAACTTTTTTATGCTTTTTTAACTGCTAACTATTAAAATTCTATATTATTTTCTAAAAAGTTTATACTTTTATAAAAAAAAGCATTCTTTATGTTTATTTAAGTTAAAACTTCTTATAATAAAGTTTTTAATTAAGCTTTATATTTTAACTTATTGCTTTTTTCTTTTAAAATAAGTTATAACATATTTAATTTAATTTATTAACTTAAACTTTTATTAAAGTTATTTAAAAGTAGTAATATTATTTTTAGCATTAGCTTAAGCATTTTTGCTGCTTTAAAATATAACTTAGCTTTTGTTTAAGCAATTATTTAAATAAAAATACTAAAGTACTTTAAAACTCTTAATATAAAGTTTTTAAAAGTAACATTTGTTTTTTTGTTTAAAAAGTTCTTAAATTTTCTAGCTTATATTTTTTTAAATTCTAAGCTTCTTTTTATAAGTTTTGCTCCTTAGATTTTTTAAAGCTTTTAACAATTAAAACTCTTTAGTTCTAATAAAGTACTTTGCTTATAAAAATTATTATTTATTTATATATTTTTAATATTAAGCTAAATAAAAGATTTATTATTATTTAAATAAATCTTTTTAATTGTTTAACTTATAAAAGGCTTCTTTTTTTGTTTTTTAGGTTTTTTTTTACTTTTTGTTTAGTAAAAAGCAGCTTTTTTAGTTAAAAGCTTATAACAATTAGCTTAAAATATATTTATGCTAATTTTTTTACTTAATATATAGCTTTGCAAAACTTTAGTGCTATTTGTGTTATAAAAAGTACTTTATATAAAGTTTTAATTAGTTGCAATAAAGCTATTATTTAGCTTGCTATTTATTAAGTTATTTTTTTTAACATTATAAGCCTTTGCTAGTTCTATTTTATAAAGCATACTAGTTTAATTATTAGTTTTTTTATTTAAAAATTAGTTTAGCTGTTTGTTATTTAGCTAGTAAAGTTTTTTTTTTTTTTAACTCCTTTGTTTGCTTTTTATTTTAGCATTTAAATCTTTATTATCTAAAATAAGGTTTTTTTTCTGCAGTTAATAATAAGCTTTTTGCTTAAGTAGTTTATTATTGCTTAAAACAAAGTTATATATTTACTTTATTGCAGCATTAAAAATTCTCTTTTTATTTTTGCTAATTCTTATAACTTTAAAGAAAACCTTTATATATTTAAGGCTTATAGAAGATTTTAGCCCTTTTAAGCATTATTTGAAGTTTTAATATATAATGTTTTCTTTTTCTAATTTGTAAGCAAAGCTGCATTTATAAACGTAGTAATTATTTATGCTACATTTTTAACAAATAGTTCTTTTTACTAAATAAAGATTATTTAATTTTATTTGTTATAAAAAATTAAACGATTGTTTGCTTTATTTTTGTTTTTTAAAGTTATATTTACCTTTTTATAAATATTTAAAAGTTATAGCATTAATACTAAACATTTGCTCTTTTAATAAGTTTATGTTAATTTTATAATACTATAATGCTTATAGTTTTTAATTAACTAGCTAAACATACTAATTTTATAGTTCTTTTAGTATTTCTTTTAGTTTTTCTTTTATAATTGCTGCATTTTTTTGTTTTAATTTTAACTGCTATATTTGCTTAATAATATTATTTATGTTTTAATTATAAGCAAAATGTTAAACTAATTTCATTTGTTGTTCTTTAATAATAACTATTTTAATAGCTAATATAATTATATTAACAGCTAGCTTAGCAGCATTAATAGCAGTATATAAAAGCTTATTAAAATTATAATTATATAAATAATTAACCTTTTTTTATATTTTACGTGCTTTTTTTATTTTTTTAAAGTAAAAATCTAGCTTAAACTTTCTATTAATTTAATTATTTAATGTTTTATAAAAGTTCTTATAAAATATCTTGTTTAAGTTATTATATAACTTCTTAAAAAACTTTATTATTTTATTAATAATATTTTAATTTAGCTTTTTAAGTAAACTCTAAGTAAATTAAAAATTAAAATAGTAATTTTCTTAAGCCTTAATATCTTTAGCATATACTTAATGCTAAAAAAAATAAGTTTTAAAATTAATAAAATGTATAGCTTTTAAGCAAGCTTTAAAATTTTGTAATATAATAATAATAAACTTATTTTGCTTAAAGTTTTAAAGCTTAAACTTTTGCTTAAGCAGTTTATAAGCTTTAATTTATAACAAACAATCCTTTAGTATTATTTTTACTATTCTTTTTGTTTAAAAAATATTGCAATAAACAAAAACTTATTTAATTTTATTAATATTTTTAAAACGCTTTGCATAAAAAAAAGCATTTAAATTATTTAGCTATTTGCTTACTTTTAACCTATTAAACAACAAATACTAATTTAACCTTAAGTTAAAAAGTATAAATAATAGCTTAATTTTAATATTATACTTATTATTAAAATAGCTTAAGCTAAATAAGGTTGCTTTAATACTCTTTAAAAATAATAAGCTAGTTATTTTTATTTTTTTTGTTCGTAAGTAGTTTTAATGTTTCTTATATATTAAAGTAAGAAAATCTAACAATTTTTTATAGCTAAATCATTTAATTAAGCTATAATTTTTAAACTTTTAAGCTATATAATAGATTAAAGTAAAGTTTATACAAAAATAACAAAGAAAATAAGCTACAAAAAATAATAAAAGTAAACTAAATAAAAGTATAAGTTTAAAAAAAAAAAGGATATAAAGTACTAAGAATTTTTAAGTATTTTAAGTATTTAAGTTTTTTTGTGCTGTTTTTTTGGACTTTTTTTTTAAGAAACTTAATAATCTTTTTTGTTTATATTTATAAAAACTGCTAGCTTATTTTTTATAGCCTTTCGAGTTTTCTTTTAAATGCTTTTATGTTTTTGTTTTTTGTACGCTTTTATTTTCTTGTGTGCTTTATAATGTTTAGTTTCCTTGTTTTTTAATTTAGCTTGCTTTGTTTTGCATAAGTTTTATTAAGCAAGCTTTATTTTTTTATAGCTTTTTACTTATAAAAATAGCATGCTTTTTTTTTTTTTTTAAGGCCCTTTTATTTAATAATAAGTGCTATAAAAAAGCA
Organism: Xylaria sp. FL1777; assembly: GCA_022578965.1. Lineage (NCBI taxonomy): Eukaryota > Fungi > Ascomycota > Sordariomycetes > Xylariales > Xylariaceae > Xylaria > Xylaria sp. FL1777. The sequence goes on along the minus strand of MU400913.1, from coordinate 2,468 downwards.
ATAGCTATGTTTTGCGCAAAGTTTTTAAGCAACAGCTAGCTTACACCTAAAAAACTTTGCTTTTTATTTTTTAATAAAAAACTATATTAGCTTAAAAAACAAAGTATATTTTTAATTATTAAAAGCTTTATATATTAACGCGTAAACCTAAACTTATTTAATATAAATAAGCATTAGTTCTGCTTATATTATAGCTTTTTAAAAGTTTTAACAACTTTTATTTTTTTTTAAGCCTGTTTTTTGTTTTCTTTTACTTATACAAGGGCAATTATGCCTTTTTTTTTATAAAGCACTAGCTTTTTAGCAAAAATTCTTTCCTTTTAGCCTTTTAAAGGTTTTTAACAAACAGTTTTCTAGTTTTACTATCCTAAAGATTATACTAGCATTTTAATACTTAATTGTTGTTTTACCAGAAAAAATAAAAACATTTTACAAACTAAGCTAAAAAAAACAATTTAATATTTTTATACGTTTGTTTTAAGTTTTATTAATTAAAGGCTACTAGCTTAAATGTTTATGCTAATTATAACTAAATTGCTTGCATTAAGCAAGCTTTGCTTATTACTAGCTAAAACAGCTAAATATAATATATTATAACTTATACATAAAGATTATAGCAATTAATAAATAAATAAATTAAATATATAAGTTAGCAATAATAAATCGTCCGTTTGTAGGTTTTATAATATTATTTGTTATAAGTAAAAGATCAGCTTTACTAAAAATACTAATAAAATAAAGCAAAGTAATTACGCAAGATTTACTATAACACTTTAATTGCAAGGAAATAAATCATAACTTACGTATTTAAGCAATTAAGCTATATATAAATTAAAGAATTAAACGATTAAATAAAAAGCTATTTAATAATACAAATAAAGCAACCGTAGCTAATTTTTATAATGTTATACATAATGGTTAAATCTATACTTCAAAATTTAGCGCAATACCTATACTCTTATTCTTACTATATAACTTAGCCCAAACTTACTCCAACTAGCTAATAAGCTTATTTAGCCATTTTACTTTACTTTAATATATAAAAATAACTAAGTATAAAGCTATTATAAATATATATATATACATATAAAGCAGCTAATAGTAAAATAAGCAGCTATATAAAGTAAAAGGTTTAAAGATATAAAAGCAATAAAAGGCATTGCAAAATTTAGGCTTTTTTTATAAACAAAGCCTAGCTTTCGTACTTTAATATATTACTAAATTTACTGCTATACAAAAAAAGAACTTTTAATTAACCTTAGTATAAATTGCTTACTGCTAATACTTTACTTTATACTATTAGCTAACATTAATTAGCTATATAACAATAAAAACAAAGAACTTTAATTATATTAGCAATAATTAAACTGCATAAAAGTTTAAGTGCTTTATTTAAAAAGCAACTACTTTTAAACCTAAGCTTTATATAACTATAAAGTTCAAAAAAAGCAAACATATAAGCAACCCTTTTTTCGCAAGAACTAAAGTACTAAGCGTTTAATTTTCTATAAAACTATTCTTTTTTATTTTTTTTAAATAGCATTATACAAAAGAAATTGCAACTAAAAAAAAAGTAGCTAATATTAAAATAACTAGTTATTAGTTGCAACTTTTATATACAGTACATATAATAAGTTTCGCACAAAAACTACTTTATGTAAAAGCTATTGTATAAACCGAAGTAATTTTAGTGTTAGCTTAGCTTGTATGCTAGCAAAGTTCTTATACATAAAAAAAAACCTTTGCTTCATACAAACCTTTTTTTCTTTTAAATATACAAAATATAAACAGCTTATAATACAAAGATTATTGTACTTTGTTTTAGCATATATGTGTTAAACGTACAATTATACAAAGCTTATTTAACAAAACTAGAAAATATTTAACTTAGCTATTATTATAAACATATAATAAGCATTAAGATTTTTAAACTATATTTAAATGTTAATTTAAAACTTTAGAAAAATAGCATTTTACTTTATAAAGTATACAAAAAAAAATATATAAAAAAAAATTCTTTTTAATTTTAAAAAAAGCTTAAAAAGCTTTTAAAAAATTAAAACTAAAAGTTACTTTTAACCTTATAATTAAACTACTTAATTTATAAAAAAAAAAAAAGCTAAAAATAAATGCTTTAAATAATATAATTATAAAAGTTTTAAAACAACTAAAAAACAATAAAAAATAGCACTTAATAGCTTATTATTTTAAAGCACTATAAAACATAGCATTATAATACTTTATATATAATAAAAAATTGCTTGCAATTATTATAGCACTTAAAAAATAAAAACTATTTTTTATAAAAATTATAAAGCTAATTAAAATTTATTTAAATTATTAAAACTTAATAAAATTTATAACTACATAAGAAATTATTAAATAATATAAAAATTAAATAGTTTTTTTTTTTAAGTTTAACTTTAAAATATGTTATATTAAAAAAAAAAAAAACATTTAAGCAAACA
>MU400912.1:0-23795 GCA_022578965.1 Xylaria sp. FL1777 | reverse complement strand
AACTATAAAAAAAAAGAACACTTTTAAAAATAATGCTAATTTAAAAAAAAAAACAAAAAAAAAAGCTATAAAAAAGAAAAAATTTTTTAACTTAAGAAAAAAATACAAATTATAAAAGTTTAAAACAACAAAAAACAACAAAGCAATTTAAAAAATATGTTTTTAAAGCAAAAATATAAAGTTGCTATTTTAAATTAAAACAAAAGTTTTATATTAAACAAATCTAAATGCTTTATTTATATAAGTTAAAATAAATAAACATATAAATATTATTTAAAAGCTTTATAGTTATTAAAACAAATTATAAAAAAATATATTTACTATATAAACAATTAAAGTTATTTAATATATAACTTAAAAAAATAGTTTAACTAAAAATAATAAATAACAAAAAATAATAAATTAATATAGTTAGTAAACTTATAAAACTATAAAAACTTTAAACTACTAAAGCTTAAAATATAGCCTAAAAAAAAATTATATTTAAAAAAACAAAACTATAACTATAAATAGTATAATTATTAAACTAATTATAAACTACTAAAATATTTAGTTATTAAGTAAACCTAAAAAAACAAAACTTATAAAACTTTAAAGCAAAAATAAATAAAATTAAAAGCTATAAAAAATACTACAAAAAAAGAACTAATAAAAATAAACGAAGTATTTTTATAGCTTAAACTGCTTTAAATATAATAAAACAAAAAAGCATTAATAGTTAACGCAAAAACTAATATGTTTTAAAAACTAAAGCTAGTAATTTAACTAATTGCTAAAAGTTATTACTATAATAAAACTATAATAAAAAACAATAATAATATTTTATGCTTAAAAAATCTAGAACATAATAAAATATTATAAAATTATTATGTAGTATATTATTACTACTAATATTTACTTAATAAACTAAAAAATAATTAGTTTTTTAAACAAATTATAAAAATAAAAATATAAAACTTTTATAAATTAAAGTAGTTAGTTATAACTATAGTTTATTATAAAGATTTATAAAAATTTGCAACATTTAAAAAGAATTTTAACTGCACTTATAACATTATTTTAAAGAAATATAAAAATAACTGCTATAAATATTATTAGCTAATTAAAGCATAATTATACTAAGAAATAATTGCTAAAAGCAAAAAAGCTTAAAAACTATAATTTAAAGTTTAATTAAAAGCAAAAACAGAATAAAGTATAATAACATCTAAAGTATTAAATAAAACAAGCATTTAAACATTTAACAAAAAAAAGTTAAAAAATAAAATAAGCATTTGCTAAAAAAGCAGCAAATAGCTAAAAAAACTAAAGCTTTATATAAAGTTTAATATAATAACTAGCAAAACTAATTTAAAGTTAAACTTATATATTAAAAAAGAAAATATAACACTTTAATTAACTTAAAAGCATAAGTTAACATAATTTTACTTAAAGTAGCAAAACAAAATAAAATTCCTTAAAAATATAAATAAAAATCTTAAAAAATTAAAAGATTTAATAAAAGTATTTCTAGCTATAATAACAATTATATACTTAAAAAAACTAAACTTTTTAATATATTTATATAAAAACACAAAAAACAAATTATACTAAATATTGCTAATATATTTAATTATAATATTATCTTAAAAATACTATAGCTAAAAACTAGTAACTTTTTAATTTAATAAAAAGCAAAAACTATTAATTAAAAAAGTAAAAAATAAAGCAAAAAAATCAGAAAAATCGCAAAAGAAATCTTAAACAAAATACCAAAAGTATATTACAGATTTTACAAACTATTTAAAAAAAAAAAAAAAAAAAAACTTTCTAAATATAACTTATAAAATTACTATATCTTTATTAAAAAAAAATGTTAATTAAAGCTTTATTAAATATATTATATAAGCTTAAATAAAACAAACGCTTTATAGAAATATATTTAAAAAAATCTAGCAAAAAGATTCTTAAAAAAATCTTAGTTATTTATTAAATATTTTATAGTATTAATACTTAAAATAAAAAATAAAAAACAACTAATTAATAAAAAAAAAAAACTAGTATAATAAATAGTAGTTAATTATTAACTATTAAACATAATTATTATTATAAATAAATACCTTTTTACTTTATTAATAATTATAAAAAAAAACATTAGTTAAGCAAAATAATTTATAGCAGTTAATATTTTAAATAAATATTATATTATTAAAATAGCTAAAAAAAAAAAATAAAAAACCGTTATACAAATAATATATAAACTATATAAGTATATAGTTATACTATAAAAACTATAAAACGTACTAGCTAGCTTTTAATATATAATAATAATAATTTTATAAAAGTTTTTAAACAAATTTGTGTTTATTTACTTAAATAATATTTTAATTTACTTTAAAATACTAAAAAAACATAAAAAACATATAACTTAAGTATTAAAAATACTTAAACAAGCAAAATTATAACTTAACATAAAAAAGTATATATAGCATACATAAAAAATCAACTTTTTAAGATTTATAATTACTTTAAAACAAATATAGATTTAATAGTTAAAAATTAATACAGTATAAAACTAGAAAATATTTAACTTAGCTACTATTATAAACATATAATAAGCATTAAGATTTTTAAACTATGTTTAAATATTAATTTAAAACTTTAAAAAAATGGCATTTTACTTTATAAAGTATATAAAAAAAAAATACAAAAAAATTTTTTTTTTAATTTTAAATAAAGCCTAAAAAGCTTTTAAAAAACTAAAACTAAAAGTTATTTTTAATTTTATAGTTAAACTACTTAATTTATAAAAAAAAAAAAAGCTAAAAACAAATGCTTTAAATAGTATAATTATAAAAGTTTTAAAACAACTAAAAAACAACAAAAAATAGCATTTAATAGCTTATTATTTTAAAGCACTACAAAATGCAGCATTATAATACTTTATATATAACAAAAAACTGCTTGCAATTATTATAGCATTTAAAAAGTAAAAACCGTTTTTTATAAAAACTATAAAGCTAATTAAAATTTATTTAAATTATTAAAACTTAACAAAATTTATAACTATATAAAAAATTACTAAACAACATAAAAATTAAATAGTTTTTTTCTTTAAATTTAACTTTAAAATATGCTACATTAAAAAAAAAGAAAACATTTAAGCAAACATATTAAGCTAACAAAATTAAAAAAGATTTAAAGTTTTAAAAAAAAACATTTAAATATTATATTTTTAAAAAAATAAAAGCTTAAAAGTTAAAATTATACTTAAAAACTTTATAAATATACAGCTATAATAAGCTTATAATTTAAAAAAGTTAGCATAACTACAAAAATACAAAAAATCAAAAAATAATAAGCTAATATATAAACGTAAGATTTACTTACTAAAATTTTTACAAAACAAGTTTATTAAAAAATTTTATAAACACTTATTATATAAACACTAAAAAGCAACAAAAATAGTTAAACAACTATAAAAAAAATACGATTTTTTAAAACTATAAAACATAGTTAAATTTATTATAAAAAAGTGCAATATTTGCAATAAAGCTAAAGTAGCTTAATATAAGCTTTATAAACTACTATAACTTATATAAATACTTAAACAAGTATAATATATTATTATTTAAGATTTTATTATAATATTACTTTTATTAATTAACTTAGTTATAAAAATATAATACAATAAAATATAGGTTATTATTAATAAACTTACTAAGTATGCTTATTTTTTACTGTTTAAAAAAAATACAATAGCTAAATAACTTATATATGCTTTTGTATGCTAATATTTAAACAAGCATAAATTACTAAAAAAGATTATTTTAAACAAAAATAAATTGTTTACTTTTAAGTTTAAAACTAATTTTTTTAAACTTATTAGTATTAAACTAAAGTTTTTAACTGTTTACTACTTATAAATAAATAAACAAACAAAAAAACTAAACTAAATACTAAAACAATATTTATAAAGTTATATTAACTATTAATAAAACAATTAAATAAAACTATTATTAATAGTATAGATTTTATATAACACATTAATAAACAAAAATATAAACATATTTTTATATAAAGCTGTTTATAAATAATAAACAACTATTAAAAAACAAAAAAAAACATTAATAAAAGCACTTGTTATTTTAACTATAGCACCTTAAGCAAAAACTATTGCAACAAAAATTAAAACGCTATAAGCTAAACTATAATTACGCTTTTAGTTTTTATAACAATAAATATTAATATACTACAATAAAAAACGAACTAAAAAACTAACCTTTAAAAAAAAAAACAAAGTTTACTTGCTATAACAAAAATAAAATGCAAACATTAATATTCCTTAAATTAAAACAAAACAACTAAGCAATAAATTAAAATTTAAAAAACTTAGCTTTTTTAAAATTAAAAAAGTTATTTTATTTATTAATTATAAACTATTATTATTAAAAAATATATAAATTTACTTTATTTTTTATATTTTTTTACTAAAACTAGCACTTATTAAAATATTTATTAAAACATAACTAAAAATAAAAATAAATTAAAACGTTTATAAAGTTAAAAATATATTAAATTTCCGTTAAAACAACAATAACCTAAAATATTTTATTAAATAAAAAGAATACTTATATATTAATAATACTTAAAAACTTAAAAAATATTTAAAAATTACTAAAGTAGTTATAAGTTAATTTTACTATTAATACTTTAACTGCTTAAAACTAAAAAAAAAAAGTCAACTTTAAAAAAAACGCCTAAAAAATCTTAATTAAACTTAAATAAAACAGCTTGTGCTGCTTTAGCTTGCTTTTTTTGTTGTTTTTGCTTTTTTGCTAGCGTTTTTTGTTTTTTTTTAATATGCTTTATTTTGTTTAGTTCATTTAAGAATTAAAGCTTTTATTAAACCATTTTAATACTTTTTGCTTTTAAAAAACGTTTTTATATATAAAGCTAAGCTAACTTGCTTAAAACAAAATTAAGGCTATTTTAAGCTTGTTTTAATTCTTTTTAAACTAAAAATAGCTATTGTTTTGCTTGCTTTTTTTTTTTTTTAAAATAATAGTGTTTAAAAACTATATTATTAATTAAATCAACTAAAATCCCTAATTTATTGCAAAAACAACTAATATATATGCATTTAAAACAACAAAATATATTATCTGTTATTTTGCATATTAATAACTAATTAAAGCAGCAAAAGCAAAACATAACTTTATAACTAATAAAATTAATAAAAAAAGCAAGAACAAGTTTTTGTTTTGTTTTAAATAAGCAGTTAGTTTTTTTAATACGCTTTAATATTATAACATACAAAAAAAAAAAAAAAAAAGAATACTTACAGAAAATTGTTAAAACAACAATTCTAGAAAAAAAGAAATAGTATTACAAAATTAGCACAAAAGTAGCTTTTAAAGCAGCTTAATGTTTTTATATATACTATGCACCTTTTTTTTTGCTAGCTAAAGCTAAAGTTACATAATAATTTACTTAGTTTACTAAGCTTATAGTAATTTAAAGCTTACTAAGCTTATAGTAATTTAAAGCTTACTAAGCTTATAGTAATTTAAAGCTTACTAAGCTTATAGTAATTTAATGCTTACTAAACTTGCAATAATCTAGAAAAAATTACTACTTTTTTTACCTTTTTTTTATTTATATAATTATGTATTTCTTATATTTAGTTATTTACTTAGTTTTAATTTTTTAGCTATTAATTTCCTTATAACTGCTAAGCACTAATATACTTATTATTCTTAATCCTTTAAAACCTCTATTAATGCACAATAATAAAAGTACTCCAAAAACCTCCTTAATAAACTACCGTTAAAGATCCTATTATTACTTGCAAATCAAAACCCTAAGAGCAAACCCGTTATATTAATATATGACAAGTCCATTACAGCTATTTAATAGTATTATTTTATTTAGATTTTATAAATAAAAAAAGCAAGCTTTAAAAAAAGCAAGCTATTACTTAAAAAATTCTATATTATTTTAATAAAATAGCATTTATTAAAATATATATTTATGTTTTAGCGCTATTTTTAAAAGTACTTAATTAATTATTAAACAACTAGCTATTTTTTTAAAAAAGCTTTATATAATTAATTTTACTTAGCAAAAAGCAGCATTATTAATTAAAATATAATATTACAAAAAAATAGCACTTTTATAAAGCTTTTTTAAAATAAAAAAAATATATAATAAAATTTTTTCTTTTTATAAAATTAAAACAGTTTTTTATAAAGCATAGTAAGTTTATAACATTTTAATTTTTAAGCTTTTAAAAAATATTATTATAAAGGTTTTAAAAACTTAACTTAAATATAATATTTTTAAAAAAGCTTATAGTTTATATTATAACGCTTAGTTTTTAATATAAAAAAAAATAAAAAAGTTTAATTAATTAACTTAGCTATAAAAATAAACATAATTATTATATATAATGCTAATTTTTTTTAAAGCTATAATAAGTTTTTTAAAAAGTTTATAATATATAAAATAATTTTTATAGTTAATTTATTTTTAAAATATAATTAAATATTATTTTTTATTTTTAGTTAAGCAATAATTGCTTTTTTTATATTAATAAGCTTTTTTTAAATAATTATTTTTTTGCAAAAAGCAATAAATTTAGTAGCTTAATTTTTAAAAATATTATTAAAAATTTTATATAATATATTATTAATAAAATATAAACTTTTTTTTAATAATATAATAATTAAAAAACCTATTATTAAATATAATAATTATAAAATTGCTTTAAATATTAAGCAATTTATATTAAAATATTTTAAAAATGTTAATGTTATATTATTTAATTTTAAGTTAGCTAAAATTATAGCTAGTATATTTAAAAGCAAATAAACAAAACAAATAACTAAAATAGTTAGTTATATATGTAGTACTAATAATAAAAGCTTAATAAAAACAAAAGTAATAAAAATTTTTAAGTAAAAAATTTGCAAAAATATTATAAAAATATAATCTTTTTTAAAAATAATAGTATATTACTAAATATAAATTTAAAAGTATATTATAATTGCAAAACTATTAATAGTTTTATTATAAAAAAATAAGTTGTTTTATTTTAAACAACTGCAAAAAAAAGCTATAAAAAAGCTTTAAAAAGCTATTATAATAGTTTTTATTTTTATTATTTTTAATTATATAAAAAGGCTTATTTAGCTAAAAGTTAACGCTTTTAAAACTAACTAAAGCATTATTTTATATTAAAAAGTTAATAAATTTATTAAGCTAGCTAAATATAAATTTAAAACATAAAAAAGCTTTAAAAAAAAATATAATATTATAAAACTAAAAAAGCTTATTATTATTAAAACTTTTTAAAAGTTATATAATTATTTTTATAAAATTACGTTTTATTTAAAAATTAATGCAAAAGTTTTTATAGCTTAACTAAACAATAAATTTTTAGTATTACTAAATGCTTAATTAATAAAATAAATAATATATATAAAAACTTTTAATTTTATATTTTATTATATGCTAAAAAAAAACATATAGCTATTAATAAGCTTTTTAAAAAACTTTTTAAGCTATTAAATAAATTAAATAATTATTAAAAAAAAATATAAAAAATTTTATTAATTTTTAATTATATATAATAGCTATTATTATTACGTATGAAAAATTAAGCAATTAATTAATTAAAAGCTTAATATATTAAAAAATAGAACTTTTGCTATATTTAAAAAAAAATTAAAGCAAAAAAAGCAAGCAAATTACTAAATATTTTATTTTTAAATAAGTTTTAAAAAAACTTATAATAAAAGAAAAGCAAAAATACTTTAAAAAAAAGCCTTTAAATTTTTTGTTAATAAGTTTACTTTTTAAAAAAAAGCAAAGTTTAAAAAAATACTAAAAAAAGTTATTAATAATAAAAAAACCTAAAAAGTTATTATTAAAAAAAACTATAAAAAAATAAGATATAAAAGCTAAATATTTATAACTTAATAAATAACTTAAAAATATTACTAAAAAAGCTTTTATTAAAATGTTTATATTATAATTACTAGTTATTTTAATTGCTAAAAATTTACTAATAGCAAAAAAACTAAAAAATACTGTTTTAATTATTTTTTAAATTTTTTAGTTTTTTAAGTTATAAATATATAAACTATACTATTAAGCAATAAATTTAAAACTATTATAATAGAAAAATATAAAATAATAACTTATTTAAAAGCTAAACTTTTAAAACATATAAATTTTTTAAAAATACTTAAATTTATTAAAAAAAAAATTATGTTTTAGCATAAAATTTTTATTAAAATTAAATATAATAATAGCTTTAAATTTAAAAAAGAAATAAAAAATGCAGTAAATATTTTAAGCTATAAAATAAACTATAGTTTAGCTTATTATTTTTAAACTTAAAGCTTTATTAAAAAAAGCTATAAGCTAATAAAAAAAAGCTTTATATAAATAATAAACAAAACTAAAAAAAATTAGCTAAAATATTTAAACTTAATAATATAAGCAAATTATATTTTTATATGTTATTATAGCTATAGTTTATATAAACTAATATATAAAAAAATGTTAATTTTATTAATAAAAAATATAATACTAACATAAAAAATAATTAAATAATAAAATGTTGCTTTTTATAAAAATTTTATTAAAGCTAAAATTAAGCAGCTAAAATATTATAACTAAAATATTATAAAAGTTAAAGCAATTATAACTAAAAAAAAAAATTAGCTATAAAAGCTAAATTTTAAAAAAACGCTTATAAAATTAAACAACTATTTAAAAAAAGCTTATTTATTTTATTTTATAATATTATGCGTTTAATAAATAAGTATAACAATAAAAAGTTATTATATAAATAAATTAGCTTTTATAAAATTAAAAAAAATATTAATTATAAATAATATTAATTAGTAAAATTAACTAGCAAAAAATTAAAAAAGTTATTTTTTACTAAAAAATTAAAGCAATTTATATAAAATAACTAAAAATACTAAAAGCTAAAAGATTTTAATTTTAATATATAAACTATTAATACTATAGTTATTTATTAAAAACTAAATTAAAACAATAAAGCTTTTAATAATTAAAGCTATAATAATTAAGCTATAAAAAGCAAAAAAAATATAATAAGTTATAAAAGCTTTTTAAGTTTATAAAAGCTATAATATAACTTTTAGTGCTTTAAATATTTTAAGTATTAAAAAATATAATAGCTTATTTTATTTTTTTAGTTATTATATTATAAAGCGCTTTAAAAAGTAATAATTAATAAAAGCTAAAACAATAGATTTTTTTTTTTTTACTTTTTGTTTTTTTATTAATTGTTTTATTTTTTATTTTTGTTAATTATATAAGTTTATATAACTAAGTTATAATATATAAAATTATTTTTTTTTACTTAAAACTAAGTATGTTTTTTATAGCTTTTTTTTTATTAGTTTTATATTTATTAGTTTTATAGTAGCTAATTTATTAGTACTTTTTTTATTATTACGCTAAAAACATAAGTTTTTATTTTATTTTAATGTTTTTTAAGTAGTTTAATACCTTAGTTTTAATATAAATTATTATTGCTTTTTTTTTAAAAACGCATAAAAACAAAAAAAACAAAAATAAAAACTGCTTATTAGTTTTAATTACTTAAGTTTATTTTATTATACTGTAATAAACCTATTATATATTAATATAACAGGTTTGCTTTTAGGGTTTTAATTTGCAAGTAATAATAGGATCTTTAGCAATAGTTCGTTAAGAAAGTTTTTAAAATACTTTTATTACTATACATTAATAGAAGTTTTAAAGGATTAAAAGTAATAAGTATATTAATACTTAGTAGTTATAAAAAATTAATAGCTAAAAAACTAAAACTAAGTAAATAACTAAATATAAGAAATGCATAATTATATAAACAAAAAAAAGGTAAAAAAAGTAGAAACCTTTTTTAAATTATTATAAGTTTAGTAAGCATTAAATTATTATAAGCTTAATAAGCTTTAAATTACTATAAGCTTAGTAAGCTAAATAAGTTATTACGTAACTTTAGCTTTAGTTAGCAAAAAAAAGGTGCAAAATATATATAGAAATAGGCCTAGTGGCGCAGTAGCATACGCTTAGCTACTTTTTTTAAAGTTATAAGTTTAAGTTCTGCCCGGTCTGCAGTTGCTTTGCTTTAAAACAAAAGTTGGTTTGCCTTTAGTTTAGTTTGAACTGCATGCTTGCTGCATTAAAGGCATAAAAATTAAAAGTTAAATAGCTAAGCTAAAAGTCCAGAGATTTTGCCTTTTTGCTAGTGCAGCAATATAAATAACTAACTTAGTATACTAGCTATTATAAAAACAAGCAGCTTTAGCTTTTGCTGCTAACGCTACATAAGCACTAGTTTTTTTATATAGCAAACAGCTTGTATTTTTAACGTAATTAAAACTTAAAGCTTACTGCTTAGTGCTAAACAATTTACAAAAAATATAGCGCTATATAATGCTTAAAATCTACTTAATACTATGTTGTTTATAGCTTATAAAACTTAAAGCTAACAAAAGAGCGCCTTTATTACTAATTAATAAAAAACCTCTTTGTTAGCGCGCTAATTTTTATACCCTTATATTGCAAAGCAAAAGCGCTGCTAACTTAGCGTACAAAATTTAAAGCAAAGTATTATATAAAAAAAGCAGCAAATTAATAAAATCTATAGCAAAACTGTTGCATATTTTGCATATACGAGTAGTTTTTGCCCTAAAAAAGGTTTCTACTTGTACAAAGTTTTACTAAATAGCTACCAGCATAGCTAACAGGCCGTTTGTTTAAGTAATACAAATTATTTATATATAGAAACATTAAGCTGCTTTAAAGGCTACTTTTGTGCTAATTTTATAACACTATTTCTTTTTTTTTAGAATTGTTGTTTTAACAATTTTCTGTAAGTATTTTTTTTTTTTTTTTTTTGCATGTTAAAATGTTAAAACGCATTAAAACAACTAACCGCTTATTTAAAACAAAGCAAAAACTCGTTTTTGCTTTTTTTATTAATTTTATTAGCTATAAAGTTATGCTTTGTTTTTGCTGCTTTAATTAGTTATTAATATATAAAATAATAAACAATATATTTTGTTGTTTTAAATATATATGCGCTAGCTACTTTTGCAATAAATTAAAGATTTTAATTAACTTAATTAATAATATAGTTTTTAAGCATTATTGTTTTAAAGAAAAAAAAAAGCAAGCAAAGCAATAGTTATTTTTAGTTTAAGAAAAATTAAAATAAGCTTAAAATAGCTTTAATTCTGTTTTAAGTAAGTTAGCTTAGCTTTATATATAAAAACGTTTTTTAAAAGCAAAAAGTATTAAAATAGTTTAGTAAAAGCTTTAGTTCTTAAATAAATTAAACAAAATAAAGCGGATTAAAAAAGAACAAAAAACGCTAATAAAAAAGCAAAAATAACAAAAAAAGCAAGCTAAAGTAACGCAAGCTATTTTGTTTAAGTTTAATTAAAATTTCTTAAGCGTTTTTTTTAAGGTTAACTTTTTTTTTTTAGTTAAAATATTAGCAATAAAACTAATCTACAATTATTTTAGTAGTTTTTAGGTGTTTTTTAAGTTTTTAAATATTATTAGCATATAAGTATTTTTTTTATTTAATAAAATACTTTAAGTTATTATTGTTTTAATAAAAATCTAGTATACTTTTAACTTTATAAACGTTTTAATTTATTTTTATTTTTAGTTATGCTTTAATAAATATTTTAATAAATGCTAGTTCTAGTAAAAAAATATAAAAAATAAAATAAATTTGCATATTTTTTAGTAATAATAGTTTATAGTTAATAAATAAAATAACTTCTTTTATTTTAAAAAAGCTAAATTTTTTAAATTTTAATTTATTGCTTAGTTGTTTTGTTTTAATTTAAAAAATATTAATGTTTGCATTTTGTTTTTATTATAGCAAATAAACTTTGTTTTTTTTCTTAAAAGTTAGTTTTTTAGTTTGTTTTTTGTTATAATATATTAATATTTATTGTTATAAAAACTAAAAACATAGTTGCAATTTAGCTTGTAGTGTTTTAATTTCTATTGCAATAGTTTTTGCTTAAAGTGCTATAGTTAAAATAACAAATGCTTTTATTAATGTTTTTTTTTTGTTTTTTAATAATTGCTTATTGTTTATAAATAGCTTTATGCAAAAATATATTTATATTTTTATTTGTTAATATATTATATAAAATTTATACTATTAATAATAGTTTTATTTAATTGTTTTATTAATAATTAATATAACTTTATAAATATTGTTTTAGTATTTAGTTTAGTTTTTTTGTTTGTTTATTAGTTTATAAATAGTAAGCAGTTAAAAACTTTAGTTTAATATTAATAAGTTTAAAAAAACTAGTTTTAAACTATAATAAACCTATTATATACTAATATAACAGGTTTGCCTTTAAGGTCTTAATTTATAGGTAATAATAAAATCCTTAATAATAATTCGTTAAAGAAATTTTCGGAGTACTTTTACTACTATGCATTAATAAAGGTTTTAAAAAATTAAAAGTAATAAGTATATTAATGCTTAGCAGTTATAAAAAATTAATAGCTAAAAAGCTAAAAGCTAAATAAATAACTAAATATAAAAAGTACATAATTATATAAATAAAAAAAATAATAGTAATAATTTATAAATGTTGCTTCTTTTAATAAACTTAATGCTATATTGTTTTAAGTTTAAAGCTTAATAAACTTAATGCTTAAGTTTGTTAAATTTAAATCTTAATAAATTTAATGCTTAAGTTTGTTAAGTTCATGCATTAAACCCTTATAGTAGTTTAAATACATATTTTTTTAACAAATAAAACTTCTTTTGCGCATGCTTTCTTTACACCTGGCCTTTTAACCGGCTTAGTTAGCTTATTTCGTAACATAAACTTAAAAATAAACAATTTATTTTAATTTAAAACAATTTTTTTTAGTAGCTTATGCTTATTTAAATATTAGCATATAAAAGCATATATAAGTTATTTAGCTGTTATATTTTCTTTAAATAATAAAAAATAAGCATACTTAGTAAGTTTATTAATAATAACTTATATTTTATTATATTATACTTTTATAACTAAATTAGTTAATAAAAATAGTGCTATAATAAAATTTTAAACAATAATGTATTATATTTATTTAAATATTTATATAAGTTATAATAATTTATAAAGCTTATATTAAGCTGCTTTAACTTTATTATAAATATTGCACTTTTTTATAATAAATTTAACTATGTTTTATAGTTTTAAAAAATCGTATTTTTTTTATAATTGTTTAACTATTTTTATTGCTTTTTAGTGTTTATATAATAAATATTTATAAAACTTTTTAATAAACTTGTTTTATAAAAATTCTAGTAAATAAACTTTATATTTATATATTAGCTTGTTATTTTTTGATTTTTTATGCTTTTATAGCTATGCTAACTTTTTTAAGTTATAAGCTTATTATAACTATATATCCGTAAAGTTTTTAAGTATAACTTTAACTTTTAAGCTTTTATTTTTTTAAGAATATAATACTTAAATATTTTTTTTTAAAACTTTAAATTCTTTTTAACTTTATTAACTAAGTATATTTGCTTAAATATTTTCTTTTTTTTTAATATAACATATTTTAAAGTTAAACTTAGAAAAAAAAACCATTTAATTTTTATATTATTTAATAATTTTTTGTATAATTATAAATTTTATTAAGTTTTAATAATTTAAATAAATTTTAATTAGTTTTATAGTTTTTATAAAAAATAGTTTTTATTTTTTAAATGCTATAATAATTGCTAGTAGTTTTTTATTATATATAAAGTATTATAATGCTACGTTTTATAGTGCTTTAAAATAATAAGCTACTAAGTGCTATTTTTTGTTGTTTTTTAATTATTTTAAAACTTTTATAATTATACTATTTAAAGCATTTATTTTTAGCTTTTTTTTTTTTTATAAATTAAGTAGTTTAACTATAAAATTAGAAATAACTTTTAGTTTTAGTTTTTTAAAAGCTTTTTAGGCTTCTTTTAAAATTAAAAAAAACTTTTTTTTGTATTTTTTTTTATATACTTTATAAAATAAAATGCTATTTTTTTAAAGTTTTAAATTAACATTTAAACATAGTTCAAAAATTTTAATGCTTATTATATATTTATAATAATAACTAAATTAAGTATTTTTTAGTTTTATATTATATTAATTTTTAACTATTAAATTTATATTTGTTTTAAAGTAATTATAAATTTTAAAAAGTTAATTTTTTATATATACTATATATACTTTTTTATATTAAGTTATAATTTTGCTTGTTTAAATGTTTTTAATACTTAAATTATATGTTTTTTATGTTTTTTTAGTGTTTTAAAATAAATTAAAATATTATTTAAGTAAATAAACATAAACTTATTTAAAAACTTCCGTAAAATTATTATTATTATATATTAAAAGCTAGCTAATATATTTTATAATTTTTATAATATAACTATATACTTATATAGTTTATATACTGTTTATATAGCGGTTTTTTATTTTTTTTTTTTAGTTATTTTAATAATATAATATTTATTTAAAATATTAACTGCTATAAATTATTTTACTTAGCTAATATTTTTTTTATAATTATTAGCAAAGTAAAAAAATATTTATTTATAATAATAATTACGTTTAATAGTTAATAATTAACTACTATTTATTATACTAGTTTTTTTTTTTTATTAATTAGTTATTTTTTATTTTTTATTTTAAATATTAGCACTATAAAATATTTAGCAAATAATTAAGATTTTTTTAAGAATTTTCTTGCTAAATTTTTCTAAATATACTTTTATAAAGCGTTTATTTTATTTAAGCTTATATAGTATACTGTAACGGACCTGTTATATATTAATATAACGGGTTTGCTCTTAGGGTCTTAATTTGCAGGTAATAATAGGATCCTTAACAGTAGTCCGTTAAGGAGGTTTTTAGAGTACTTTTATTACTATATATTAATAAGGGTCTTAAAGAATTAAAAGTAATAAATGTATTAATGTTTAGCAGTTATAAAGAAATTAATAGCTAAAGAACTAGAACTAAGTAAGTAACTAAATATAAAAAGTGCATAATTATATAAACAAAGAAAAAATAAAAAAAGTAGTAACTTTTTTTAAATTACTGTAAGTTTAGTAAGCACTAAATTACTATAAGCTTAGTAAGCTTTAAATTATTGTAAGCTTAGTAAGCTTTAGATTATTATAAGCTTAGTAAGCTAAATAAATTGTTATATAACTTTAGTTTTAGCTAGCAAAAAAAAAAAGTACAAAATATATATAAAAGTATTAAGCTGCTTTAAAAGCTACTTTTATGCTAATTTTATAATATTATTTCTTTTTTTTTAAAATTGTTATTTTAATAATTTTCTGTAAGTATTTTTTCTTTCTTTTTTTCTTGTATATTACAATATTAAATCGTATTAAAAAAACTAACTGCTTATTTAAAACAAAGCAAAAACTCGTTTTTGCTTTTTTTATTAATTTTATTAGCTATAAAGTTATGCTTTGCTTTTGCTGCTTTAATTAGTTATTAACATGCAAAATAACAAATAATATGTTTTGTTGTTTTAAATGTATACATGCTAGTTGCTTTTATAATAAATTAGAAGTTTTAATTAACTTAATTAATAATATAGTTTTTAAACATTGTTGTTTTAAAAAGAAAAAAAAACAAGCAAAGCAATAGCTATTTCTAGTTTAAAAGAAATTAAAACAAGCTTAAAATAGCTTTAACTTTGTTTTAAGCAAGTTAGCTTAGCTTTATATATAAAAACGTTTTTTAAAAGCAAAAAGTATTAAAATAGTTTAATAAAAGCTTTAATTTTTAAATAAACTAAACAAAATAAAGCGCATTAAAAAAAAACAAAAAGCGCTAGTAAAAAAGCAAAAATAACAAAAAAAGCGGGCTAAAGTAATACAAGCTGCTTTATTTAAGTTTAATTAAGATTTTTTAGGCATTTTTTTTAAAGTTAACTTTTTTTTTTTAGTTTTAAGCAATTAAAATATTAGCAATAAAACTAACTTATAACTATTTTAGCAATCTTTAAGTATTTTTTAAGTTTTTAAATATTATTAGTATATAAGTATTCTTTTTATTTAATAAAATATTTTAAATTATTGTTGTTTTAACAAAAATCCAGTATATTTTTAACTTTATAAATGTTTTAATTTATTTTTATTTTTAGTTATGTTTTAATAAATGTTTTAATAAGTGCTAGTTCTAGTAAAAAAATGTAAAAAATAAAGTAAATTTGCATATTTTTTAGTAATAATAGTTTATAGTTAGTAAGTAAAATAACTTCTTTAATTTTAAAAAAGCTAAGCTTTTTAAATTTTAATTTATTGCTTAGTTGTTTTGTTTTAATTTAAAAAATATTAGTGTTTGCATTTTATTTTTGTTGTAGCAAGTAAACCTTGTTTTCTTTTTTAAAGGTTAGTTCTTTAGTTTGTTTTTTATTATAGTATACTAATATTTATTGTTATAAAAATTAAAAGCATAATTATAGTTTAGCTTATAGCGTTTTAATTTTTATTGCAATAGTTTTTGCTTAAAGTATTATAGTTAAAATAACAAATGCTTTTATTAATGTTTTTTTTTGTTTTTTAGTAGTTGCTTGCTGTTTATAAACAGCTTTATGCAAAAATATATTTATATTTTTATTTATTAATATATTATATAAAATTTATGCTATTAATAATAGTTTTACTTAATTGTTTTATTAGTAGTTAATATAACTTTATAAATATTGTTTTAATATTTAGTTTAGTTTTTTTATTTGTTTATTTGTTTATAAGTAGTAAATAATTAAAAACTTTAGTTTAACATTAATAAGTTTAAAAAAACTAGTTTTAAACTTAAAAGTAAACAATTTATTTTAGTTTAAAACAATTTTTTTTAGTAGTTTATGCTTATTTAAATATTAGCATATAAAAGCATATATAAGTTATTTAGCTATTATATTTTCTTTAAACAGTAAAAAGTAAGCATACTTAATAAATCTATTAATAATAACTTATATTTTATTATATTATATTTTTATAACTAAATTAATTAATAAAAATAATATTATAATAAAATTTTAAGTAATAGTATGCTATGCTTATTTAAATATTTATATAAATTATAGTAGTTTATAAAGCTTATGTTAAGCTGCTTTAGCTTTATTGCAAATATTATACTTTTTTATAATAGCTTTAACTATGTTTTATAGTTTTAAAAAATTGTACTTTTTTTATAATTGTTTAACTATTTTTGTTGCTTTTTAGTATTTATGTAATAAATATTTATAAAATTTTTTAATAAACTTGTTTTATAAAAATTCTAGTAAATAAACCTTATGTTTATATATTAGCTTATTATTTTTTAATTTTTTGTGCTTTTATAGCTATGCTAATTTTTTTAAGTTATAAGCTTATTATAGCTATATATTTATAAGGTCTTTAAATATAATTTTAACTTTTAAGCTTTTATTTTTTTAAGAATATAATATTTAAATGTTTCTTTTTAGAACTTTAAATCTTTTTTAACTTTATTAGCTAAATATATTTGTTTAAATGTTTTTTTTTTTTTTAATATAATATATCTTAAAGTTAAATTTAGAAAAAAAAACCATTTAATTTTTATGTTGTTTAGTAATTTCTTGTGTAGTTATAAATTTTATTAAGTTTTAATAATTTAAATAGATTTTAATTAGCTTTATAGTTCTTATAAAAAACAGTTTTTACTTTTTAAATGCTATAATAATTGCAAGCAGTTCTTTATTATATATAAGATATTATAATGCTACATTTTGTAGTGCTTTAAAATAATAAGCTACTAAGTGCTATTTTTTGTTGTTTTTTAGTTGTTTTAAAACTTCTGCAATTATACTATTTAAAGCATTTATTTTTAGCTTTTTCTTTTTTTATAGATTAAATAGTTTAACTATAAAGTTAAAAGTAACTTTTTGTTTTAATTTTTTAAAAGCTTTTTAAGCTTTTTTTAAAATTAAAAAGAACTTTTTTTTATATTTTTTTTTTATATACTTTATAAAATAAAATGCTATCTTTCTAAAGTTTTAAATTAACATTTAAACATAGTTTAAAAATCTTAATGCTTATTATATGTTTATAATAGTAGCTAAGTTAAATATTTTTTAGTTTTGTACTATGTTAATTTTTAACTATTAAATCTATATTTGTTTTAAAGTAATTATAAATTTTAAAAAGTCGATTTTTTATATATGCTATATATATTTTTTTGTATTAAGTTATAATTTTGCTTGTTTAAGTATTTTTAATACTTAAGTTATATATTTTTTATGTTTTTCTAGCGTTTTAAAGTAAATTAAAATATTATTTAAGTAAATAAACACAAACTTGTTTAAAAACTTCCGTAAAATTATTATTATTATGTATTAAAAGCTAGCTAATACGTTTTGTAGTCTTTATAGCATAACTATATATTTATATAGTTTATATATTATTTATATAGCAGTTTTTTATTTTTTTTCTTTAGCTATTTTAATAGCATAATATTTATTTAAAATATTAACTACTATAAACTATTTTGCTTAACTAATGTTTTTTTTTATAATTACTAGCAAAGTAAAGAAATATTTATTTGTAATAGTAATTACGTTTAATAATTAATAATTAATTATTACTTACTATATTAGTTTTTTTTTTTTATTAATTAGTTGTTTTTTATTTTTTATTTTTAGTACTAGTATTATAAAATATTTAACAAATAACTAAAATTTTCTTAGGAATTTTTTTGCTAGGTTTTTCTAAATGTATTTTTATAAAGCATTTGTTTTGTTTAAGCTTATATAGTATACTTAATAAAGCTTTAGTTAACATTTTTTTTTAATAAAGATATAATAATTTTATAAGCTATATTTAAGAAGTTTTTTTTTTTCTTTTTTTTTGAATAGTTTGTAAAATTTATAATATACTTTTAGTATTTTGTTTAAGATTTCTTTTGCGATTTTTCTGATTTTTTTGCTTTGTTTTTTACTTTTTTAATTAATAGTTTTTACTTTTTATTAAATTAAAAAGTTGCTAGTTTTTAGCTATAGTATTCTTAAAATAATATTATAATTAAATATATTAGCAATATTTAATATAATTTGTTTTTTGTATTTTTGTATAAATATATTAAAAAGTTTAGTTTTTTTAAGTATATAACTATTATTATAGCTAAAAATGCTTTTATTAAATTTTTTAATTTTTTAAGATTTTTGCTTATATTTCTAAAGAATCTTATTTTGTTTTGCTACTTTAAGTAAAATTATATTAGCTTATGCTTTTAAATTAATTAAAGTATTATATTTTTTTTTTTAATATATAAGTTTAACTTTAAATTAGTTTTACTAGTTATTGCATTAAACTTTATGTAAGGCCTTAGTTTTTTTAGCTATTTGCTGCTTTTTTAGCAAATGTTTATTTTATTTTTTAACTTTTTTTTATTAGATGTTTAAATGCTTATTTTATTTAGTACTTTAAATATTATTATACTTTGTTTTATTTTTGCTTTTAGTTAAGCTTTAAATTATAATTTTCAAGCTTTTTTATTTTTAGCAACTATTTTTTAATACAATTATGCTTTAATTAGCTAATAATATTTATAATAATTGTTTTTATATTTTTTTAAACTAATATTATAAGTATAATTAAAATCTTTTTTAAATGTTGCAAATTTTCGTAAATCCTTATAATAAACTATAGTTATAACTAACTACTTTAATTTGTAAAGGTTTTATATTTTTATTTTTGCAATTTGTTTAAAAAACTAATTATTTTTTAGTTTATTAAGTAAATATTAATAGCAATAATATACTACATAATAATTTTATAATACTTTGTTATATTTTAGATTTTTTAAGCGTAAAATATTATTATTATTTTTTATTATAGTTTTGTTATAGTAATAACTTTTAGTAATTAGTTAAATTACTAGTTTTAGTTTTTAAAACATATTAATTTTTATGCTAACTATTAATGCTTTTTTGTTTTATTATATTTAAAGCAATTTAAGCTATAAAAATACTTTATTTATTTTTATTAGTTTTTTTTTTGTAGTATTTTTTATAGCTTTTAATTTTATTTATTTTTGTTTTAAAGTTTTATAAGTTTTATTTTTTTAAGTTTATTTAACAATTAAATGTTTTAATAGTTTATAATTAGTTTAATAATTATACTATTTATAATTATAGTTTTGTTTTTTTAAATATAACTTTTTTTTAAGTTATATTTTAAGCTTTAATAGTTTAAAATTTTTATAGTTTTATAAGTTTGCTAATTATATTAATTTATTATTTTTTGTTGTTTGTTATTTTTAATTAAATTATTTTTTTAAATTATATACTAAATAACTTTAATTGTTTATATAGCAAATATATTTTTTTGCAATTTGTTTTAATAACTATAAAGCTTTTAAATAATATTTATATGCTTATTTATTTTAACTTGTATAAATAAAGCATTTAAATTTGTTTAGTATAGCATTTTTGTTTTAGCTTAAAACAGCAATTTTATACTTTTGCTTTAAAAACATATTTTTTAAATTGTTTTATTGTTTTTTGTTGTTTTAAACTTTTATAACTTGTATTTTTTTTTTAAGTTAGGAAATTTTTTCCTTTTTATAGCTTTTTTTTCTGTTTTTTTTCTTAGATTAGCATTGTTTTTAAAAGTGTTCTTTTTTTCTATAGTTATAACATTTAACTTTAAACATATTTTAAAGTTATTATTTCTAAACTTTATTAATTTGCTTAAATCTTTGTTTAATACTTTTTTAAATATTCTTTTTTTTGTTTTTTTTAGTTTTTTTAGTTTTAAAGTACTAATTAAATAATTATTAATTAATTATAATAGCTATATTAATATACGTATTAATTTTTGCTAGTTTATTTATTTTGCATAGTTTGTTTTAAACTTAAGTTTTAAGTTTACTATAAAATAAATAAAATAATATAAGCTTAAATAATCTTAAGATTACTATTAATTGTTTAAATTTTATAGTATAATTTATTGCTACTTTTGTTTGTTTTAAGCAGTAAAGTGCTTTTTTTACGTGTTTTACCTTTTAAATATCTTTAAATAATGCTTTTATTTAATTTTTAAACTTAACATAATTTTTAAAAATTTTTTTTGTTTTTAGCTTAAGGTTAGTTAACTTGTTAGCTTTTAAAAAATCCTTTAAAATAAATTAAAACTATTTTAGTACTTTTTTTAACAAAAATTATAAAGTAATTATTATTTTCTAGTTTTTTTTTATAATAGTAGTAAAATGCTATTTTAAATAAAGTTTAGCATAAATTAAAAAGGCTTTTATATTTATAGATTTATTATAAAGTTTTAAAGCAATAAGTTTAAAACCTTTAATGTTTAGCATTCTTAACATTATAAATAATCTTAATAGTAAAAGCAGTAATAATAAAAGGTTAAGTTTTTTATCTTAAGTTATTACTTTAGGTATAGCAGTAATAAAAGTAAGCGTTAGGTTTGCTAATAGTAGTATTAATATTAGTTGTAGTATAATTACTTGTTTAAAACTTTAACTTATTATTATAATAGCAGTTATTATTGCTGCTTTAATTATTATAGCTAATATTTGCGCTAGTTTAAAGGTTATAATGCTTAGTATTTAAGCTGCTTTTTAAGTTAAAGCAACTAGTTTGCTTTATAGCGCTAGCATTAGCGTTAGTTTTTTTTTACTGCTATTGCTTAACTTTTTTTTTTTAACTACTGCTTTTTTTCTAATAAAAGTAACTAATAAAAGTACTAAGGTTTATTATTTTAGTACATTGCTAGTTTTAAAGGTTTTTAAAATCTTTAAACTTAATTTTTAACTTTTTGTTTTTAGTAATATAACTTAGATTTAGTTTATTAGTTATTAGATAAGGTTTATTTACGCAATGCTGTTTAGCATTTTTATCTTTTAAATATCTCCTTAGTATACTTTTAAAAGTCTATTTTATAAATTGTTTATTACTTAACTCTTTATACTAGTATTTGTTCTTATATATTAAGTTTTATTAATTAAAAAGCTATTAAAATGTAACAAACTTATTATATATTAATATAATAAGTTTATTTTTAAAGTTTTAATTTGCAGGTAACAATAGAATCCTTAATAGTAATCCGTTAAGGAAGTTTTTGGAGTACTTTTACTACTATGCATTAATAAAAGTCTTAAAAAATTAAAAGTAATAAATATATTAATGCTTAGCAGTTATAAAAAAATTAATAACTAAAAAACTAAAACTAAGTAAGTAATTAAATACAGAAAGTACATAATTATATAAACAAAAGAAAAGTAAAAAAAGTAGTAACCTCTTTTAAATTACTATAAGTTTAGTAAGCACTAAATTACTATAAGCTTAGTAAGCCTTAGATTACTGTAAGCTTAGTAAGCCTTAAATTACCGTAAGCCTAGTAAGCTAAATAAGTTATTATATAACTTTAGCTTTAGCTAGCAAAAAAAGAAGGTGCAAAGTATGTATAAAGGCATTAGGCCGCTCTAAAGGCCACCCTTGTGCTAATTTTATAACATATACTTAATAAAGCTTTAGTTAATATTTCTTTTTAATAAAAATATAATAGTTTTATAAGCTATATTTAAAAAGTTCTTGTTTTTTTTTTTTTTAAATAGTTTATAAAATTAGTAATATACTTTTAATATTTTGTTTAGGATTTTTTTTGTAATTTTTCTAATTTTTTTGCTTTATTTTTTGCTTTTTTAATTAATAATTTTTGCTTTTTATTAAATTAAAAAGTTGCTAGTTTTTAGCTATAGTATTCCTAAAATAATATTATAATTAAATATATTAACAATATTTAATATAATTTGCTTTTTGTATTTTTATATAAATATATTAAAAAGTTTAATTTTTTTAAATATATAACTGTTATTATAGCTAAAAGTGCTTTTATTAAATTTTTTAATTTTTTAAAATTTTTGTTTATATTTTTAAGAAATTTTATTTTGTTTTATTACTTTAAATAAAATTATGTTAGCTTATATTTTTAAATTAATTAAAGTATTGTATTTTTTTTTAATATATAAGTTTAACTTTAAATTAATTTTTTTAGTTATTATATTAAACTTTACGTAAAGCTTTAGTTTTTTTAGCTATTTGCTGCTTTTTTAATAAGTATTTATTTTGTTTTTTAATTTTTCTTTATAAAATATTTAAATGCTTGTTTTTTTTAATATTTTAAATATTTTTATACTTTGTTTTATTTTTACTTTTAATTAAGCTTTAAACTATAGTTTTTAAGCTTTTTTACTTTTAATAACTATTTTTTAGTATAATTATGCTTTAATTAACTAATAATATTTATAGCAATTATTTTTATATTTTTTTAAAATAGTATTATATATATAATTAAAATTTTTTTTAAATATTATAAATTTTTGTAAATCTTTATAATAAACTAAAGTTATAACTAATTATTTTACTTTATAAAAGTTTTATATTTTTATTTTTGTAATTTATTTAAAAAACTAATTATTTTTTAATTTATTAAGTAAATATTAGTAGCATTAATATATTATATAATAATTTTATAATACTTTATTATATTTTAGATTTTTTAAACGTAAAATATTATTATTATTTTTTATTATAGTTTTGTTATAGTAGTAACTTTTAGCAATTAATTAAATTGCTAGTTTTAATTTTTAAAATATATTAGTTTTTATGCTAATTATTAATGCTTTTTTGTTTTGTTATATTTAAAGCAATTTAAGCTATAAAAATACTTTGTTTATTTTTATTAGTTT
>MU400911.1:0-23795 GCA_022578965.1 Xylaria sp. FL1777 | reverse complement strand
TAGCTTAAAAAGTATAAAGTATACTATATTTACTTATTTTAATAATAATTAAGCTTAATTAAATAAAATAGTTTATTATTATTTAAAAAACAGCTGTTTATTACTATTTAAAAGCAATTATTACTTTTATATTTAAAATAAAACAATAGTTTTTTATAAAGTATTTTAAAACTGCAGTATATAGCATTATTTGTTTAGCATTAAAGCATAAGTTCTTTTATTTATATACTTATTATGTTTAAAGCTATTTAATGCTTAAAGCTACTATTTTTTTTAAGTATAGTATTTAAGGCATATATGTTGTTTTTTTTTTTTAGCAGTATTTTATGCAAATAATAAGTTTATATTTGCTTGCTTTATAGTAATATTTTATTAAGTAATATCTTATTTATATTTATATTTAAAACAAAAAAAAGCTACTAATTGTTTTAGCTTAAAAGCTTTTGTAGCACTTAAAACTATGCATATAGTTTAGTAGTATAATTTAATAAATAAAAAAAAAAGTAGTAATAAAAGTAAAAGTAAAAAAAATGCAAGATTTACGTAACTTAAAAAACTTAACTTTTTTTTTTTTTTACTTATATATAAGAAAAAAAAAAATACGCATAAAAAATAAAACGTTTTTGCTACAAATTAGTTTTTTTTGTTTTTTTGTTATTTTATGGCTTTAAATCTTGATTTTTTTATTATAGCGTTATAATGCATTGCAAATTTTTAGCATGTTTTATTTTGTTCCTTTTTTTTTAAGCAATACTATAAGAAAAAATATATAAAGCTATAATAAATTAGCTGTACTGTTATAATATATGCAAAAAAATAGTAAATCATATTTATATTGCGTTATAATAAAGCAAGAAAGTTTTTGCAAATATAGCAGATTAAAAAAAAAGCAGCTTTAGCTTTTTTTTTTCAGGAAAACAATATAATTTTATAGCTTTAAAAGCTTACTGCATACTTAAAAACTTACAAAGTTTTTTTTTTTTATTGCTGTTTTTATGTTTGTTTTTATTTACGCAAAAAGCTTACTATATGCTTAAGAACTTATAAGGTTTTTTTTTCTTGTTTTATTATGCTTTTTATATATTTTATAATATAAGCTTAGTATTTTTATAACTATTTGTTTAATTTAATTTTATATAACATAAAGTTATATAATATAAGTAGCGTTATAGTTTTTAAAACAGCAGTAAAAATATAATGCTTTTTGTATTATATTATATAATTAAGCTTGCTATAAAAAACAAAAAGTTAGTATACTTTGCTTTTAGCTAAACTTTTTTAGCAAAAGTTTTAATTATATTAGTAATAAACTTAATACTGCATAGTTTTTTAAACTTTTAGCATAAGCAGCTAATATATAGCTTATAAAATAAATTGCTTTTTTTGCTATGTTTTAGCAAAAGCTAAACTTTTAAGTGCTTTTATTAGTTAAAAGCATATAAAAAAAAAATAACTACATATTTTTTAAAAGCATTTTATATTAAATGCATAGTTATTGTTTTGCAAGCAAAAAGCAGGTTTATAAATATTAATTATAAAAAGTTCTTTTGTAAAGTTTATAATAGCTTGTTTTTATAAAACATAAATTTAGCACGCTACGTAAATTTATATATTATAGCGTAGCAGCTTTTTAGCGTTATTAAAATATTTAAAGCATTAATAAAAGCAGTAAGTATTAATTAAAACTTTAATGCAGTTAATAAATCAGTAAGCTATAAAAGCAGCTATAAAATACAAATTAAGCAAGTTTTTGTTTTAAAAAAAGTTAATATATAGTAAAAAAAGCAACTAAAAAAAAAAGTAAAGCGCTAGTAAAAAAAAAAGAATTTGTAGCAGAAAAATGTAAAGCAAAAAAAAAAGGGAAAAAAAAAGAAAGAAAAAAAAAAAAATGAAGAAAAAAAGGCTAAAAAAAAATAAAAGAAGAAAAAAAAAAAAAAAATAAAGCTAAAGAAAAAAAAGAAAAGAAGTTTATACTAAAAAAAAGCGTAGCTTTAAAAAGAAATATAGTTTTAAAAGGTTTTTTTACACTTAATACCTAGCTAAATTATTTAATATATTATTGCTTAGTAAAACTATTACAAACGTTGCTTTTTAACTAAGTAGTATTTATAACATAAAAAAAATAAATGTTTGTTGCTATTATAGCGCATAATAAAACAAGCATATTAGTACTATTACTAATAAACTATAGCTTATTAAAATATAAAAATAGTAAAACAAGCATACTAGTAATATTACTAATAAATTATAGCTTATAAAGATATAAAAATAGTAAAATAAACGTATTAAGCTTAACTATATTATATATTAAGTATATATATAAGTATTAAAATAAAACTTAAAAAGGTTTTTTTAAACTAGTTATAAAGCAAAACAGCGCTTATTACGCAAAAAGCGTGCATATATTTTATACTTTGTACTGCAATAAAAACTTGCGTGCTTTATTACATTAAAAGTAGCATTTATTACTACAAACTAATAAATATGCTTAAAATTAATAGCAAAATATAAAAAAGTTATTATTAAGCTAAAGCATATATTTATTAATATGCTTTAAAATATTATATAAGCAACTAAGCTAAAAAACAAAAGTAATGTTTTTTTTAATTATTTTGCTTTTTTTTTTGTTTTAGTAGTATAATAGCAATATATACTGCTATTTATAAAAAGATTTAAGTTTAAGTTTTAGCTAAAGCATAATATAAGCAATATATTTATATTAATAAATATATGTTTATTTGATTTTTTTTTTTTTAAAGCAATATTACGTGTTGCCTTTTTTTATATAATATATAGCGCTATTAATACTACTTTTTTGTATTTTTTTTTTTGCTAACGTTTTACTAAAAAGCGTTTTTTTTAAAAAAGCATTAAATATATAAAACGTATAAAGCGTTTTTGTTATATATTTCTTGCTTTTTATTTGTTTTAAACATAAATTAGTTCTTAAAGAACTTTTGTTTTAAGTAAGCGTTACTTTTTTACGTATTTATTATAGCTATTGTTCGTACTTATATATTTACTTACTTTAACTTAGGTTTTCTTGCGTAAAAACGTTATTAAGCTGCTTTATAAATAACTTGCTTTTTTTCTTTTTTTTTTCTAATTTTTTTTGCTTTTTAAAAAGCATGCTTGCTAAAACTAAAATTTTATATTATTTATATATGTTTTTTTTTTTTGCTTGCAATTTTTTAGCTCTTTTTATTGTTTTTTTAAAGCAAGTTTTGCTTATAAAACTTAATTAGCTTATTATGCTTTTTTTTTTTACTGCAGCTTTTTTAAGCAAAGTTTTAAGTAGCTTTGCAAGTTTTTATCTTTTTGTTTTTTTTATGCGTTATAATATATATGCTAAGCTTATTACTTACAAAAAAAGCATAAAACATACAAAAGCTGTAGTTTTTTTGCGCTTTAATAATATAGCACTATTAAATAATATATTTGTTTTTTGCAGGTTTAGTTCTATAAAAAGTAGCTATTTATTATAAGCACTATAAGTACATAGCATAAAAAATTAGCTTAATATAGCGATTTAATAATAGCTATATAATATTTTTAGTTTTAAGCAACAAAAATAATAATTTTATAGCTTTATATACAGCTTTTAGCTTTTAGACAAAAAATTTTATAAAAACTTTTTGCTTTTTTTTTTTTTGTGCTAAATTATTTATAGCTTTATTAAAAAATATAGCTTGCTATTTGTTTTATAATCTAAAAAAATAAAACTACTATAATAAGTTTATAAAGTATTTAAAATAAAAAAGCATATACTTATATAATAATAACAATTATAATTTATATATTAACTTTTTTTAAAGTATAAAAATTTAATAGCTAATAATTAGTAATAAAAGCATTAAAAACAAGCATAACTTTTATATAGTATTATAAAGCTACAAAAAATATTAAGTTTGTGCAAAAATTTTAAAATAGCGCAAAAACAAAGTACTTGCGCAATTTGCAAAAAAGTTAAGCATTTACTTTAGCTTAACATTTATTGTTTTAAAAAAAGCATTATTTTTGTTTTGCTATTTTATAAGCTTATTTATTACTACTACTAAAAAAGTAGTTCTTTTTAGTAACTAAAAGCTATAAAAAAGCTATAACAAGCTTTAAACACTTAAAATAAAATAATGTACTAAAAATAAAAGTGCTATAAAAAAAAGTAATATTAAAATAAAAAACTTATTAATATTTATATATAAAATAATAACTTTATTAATAAAAAATTAGCTTGCTATTAAAATAAAAACTAAGTTGCTTTTAGCTATATATTATATAAAATATAAACATATATTAAAACTTTTTATAAATTAAGTATAAAAAAATTAATTTATGTTATTATACTAATTATATTGCTTTGTTTTTTGTTTTTATTGCTACGTAATATAAAAATATTATAGTTTTATTACTAAGCAAAACTTAATTAGTTATATATAAACTTAAGCATATATTATAATTTATATTTAGACTTTTTTATATAAACTTTTGTATATATATATGTTTAGCTATAAAGACTTTTTTATATAAAACTAGCTATAAAACTTCTTTTATAAAAAAAAAAAAAAATAACTATTATTTTTAATATATTATAATTTATAAGTATTTATATTATATAAATAGTTATAATACCAAAGTATATATATTATTTTTTTGCATACTTAATGCGCTAATATAAGTGCATTAAGCATAATATATTAACTGCATTTTTATTTATTAGAATTCTTTTTTTTTAAAGTATTTTTATTTGCTTAATAAGTTTATATATATTATTTAGTGCTTTTATAAATATTATATTATTTTTAACTTGTTTACGCTTTTTTTGTTAGATTATTTCTTTTTTTTTCTTTTTTATATTTTACTACTTTTTTTTTTTTTGTTTTTGGTATTTTTTAACTACTTAGTACTATATGCGGTTTTTTATACAATAATTGCTTTTGTTTTGTTTTGTTACGCTTATTACCCTTATAGTTGTATTTTTAAAGCGTTTTTATATATTAGCGCAAAATAGTTAATTAATGCATAACTTTTTGTGCTTTTTTTGTTATAAAGTTTATTAAGTTTAACATAATTATTTTTAAGCTTTTAAAATATATATATACTTTATTTTTTTTTAAACTTAATTGTTTTTTTGCTTTAAATAAAGTAGTTTATATTTTTGCTATTAAAACTAAAAATAGCTTTTTAAAATTAACTAATAGTATTTTTGCTATTTTTTAAATCTTTTTAGCAAATAAAATTCTTTTTACATAAAAAAATATAAGCTTAGCTGCTTTAAAGCTAAATTAAATATTATTTTTTATAAAGGTTTATTAAAACGTGTTTAAAAATGCAGCTAGAAAATTTGCTTTATTTATATAGGTTAAATGTTGCTATATAAATTGTTTTATATATTGCTTGTAATATTATTAAAAAATACAAAAAAAGATTAAATTAAAAAGCTAAAGCTTATAAAACAAATAAGCTAGCATTTAAAAAAAAAGTATATTATTAATATAGCAATATTGCTTGAATTTTGTTATATAGTAGCTTTTTTAAACATTTAAAATTAAAAAGCGTTTAGCTTTTTTAGTATAGCTTTTTATATAAGCATTAAAGTATTAGATTTAACTTTTAGCTATTTTAAATATACTGCAGCTATTTTTAAACAAAGTAATAATTTAGTTAGCTAATAGTTTTTTGTTATAATATTATAATGCTAAATATATTTTACTTAAAAAAATAAAATATAATAGTATTATTTAATTTTAAAAGTTAATAGCTTAATTTATTATTATTTATATTTTGTTTTTTAGCTTTATTTGCGTAAAACGTTTATGTTTTTTAATATTAATTATTATTATTAAGCTAGTATTTTTGTATATTTAAAACTTTATTTTGCTAAAGTTATAAATATTTTTTGTTTGTATACTATATTTTATAATAGTTTAGCTAATTTATATAAACTATTTTTAATAAGTTTTAAGATTTTTGTTATAAGCTAGCTACTTATGTTAATATTAATGCTTATACGTTTAAAAAGCTAATAATTAAGTTTTAAAGTTTAAAGCTATATTATTATTAGCTAAAAACGCGTTATAATTACATAAAAAAAAATTAGCAATATATTTTTTATAAGCAAGCTAAAAAAAAAATGCTTGCATAAATTAATTAATATTATATTATATTATTGTTTTGTTTTTAGCTATTGTTTTAATTTAGTATAATTATTAGCTTTTTAGCTTTAGGTTTTTTATTAAAACATTATATAAAACTACTTATTAGCACAAAAAATGTATAAAGATTTGTTTTTTTGCTTAAAAAGCTAATTCGCAATTTGCTTATATTTTTGTAATAAAAAACAATATTAAGAAAAAAAGACGTAAAAAAAAAAGATAAGAATTTTTAAAACTAAAATTTAAGTATTTAAGCAATGCTATTTAAAATTTAAAACGTTTTTTAGCTACTTTTTTATTGTTTTTAAAAAAAAAATATAATTCAAACAAAAAACAAAAAAAAAAAAACTATATATATATATATAAAACTAAAAGCTTTGTAAAATAAATAAAGCACTTAATAAGCGCTAAAAAAGTAAAAAAAAGCGCTTATAAAATAAAAAAAGTTTTATTATAAAAAATACAATAAATTTAATAGCTTAAAAAGGTATAAAAAAGCTAATATAGTTATAAACGTTAAAAAAACGTAGTAGTAATAAGTTAAGTTTGCTATACTAGCAATAATATAAACAGTGCAGCAAAACTAGCTATAATGCAAAAATTTATAATAAAAATATAAAAACAAGTAATAAATTAAAATTTAATTGATTTTTAATAATAAATGCCTTAGTTATAAAGTTATTAATAATTAAACCTAATAAAATAGTAAAAAGTATATTGCTTGCTTATAAACTACATTAAATATTAAAAGTTATTATAAATATATAAAAAATTACTAAAAATATATAACGCTTATAGCTATATAATAAATAACTTTATAACTATTAGTTATAATATAGTTTTAAACTAGCTATTTAAACTAAAATTAAGTGCTTTATTTAAAAACATTAATAGCTTAGTTATAAAACTAATAATTATTATGCTATTTATACTATATGCTTATATGCTTTAAAAAATTTATATAGTAATATATATATAAATATTTCTACAACTATTAGTTTTATAAAAAAACCATTAGTATTTCTAAATAGCTTTTTTTATTTAAAACTAAACAATATGTTTTCTGTTAAAATATAATAAATAATTATAAAGTTGTTTATTATATAACTATAAGCATTATATATTTGTATTAATTTTTTATATGTTTATATTAATTTTTTATATGTTTGTATTAATTTTTTAGAAAAATTGCTATAAATATATAACGCTTTTATTAGCTTTATTTTAAAAAGGTAATATATACTATATTTTTTTATTTACTTAATATTGTTTATTTTTTATTTTTCTTTATATATTTTGTTAATTTAATTTTGTTTATATATTTTACTTTATTAATACTAAAAATATATTTATTATATATTTTAATCTTGTAATTTTAATTAACTTTTATATTATATAATGTTTTTTTAAGCTTTTAAGCTTTAGTTGTTTTATAAGCGCGCTTTTACTTTAAATAATTTATTTTATTATTAAAAAAAATAACGTACGTTTTATTATTTTTTCTTTTGTTTATTTTTGTTACGTAATAAGTTATTTGCTGCTTTTATAACTATTTTAACTTGCTAATTTTCTATATTTAGTTATAATAGCAATAATGTTTTTTTATTTTATAGCTTTAGTAATAATAATGCTTATTTTTATTTTTTTAGCACTATTTTATATTTATGTAGCTATAAAGAGTTTAATAAGCTAGCATAAAAAAACTGTACTAATTATAAGATTTTTTTTAGCAATATTTTTTATAACTTACTAAAGCTTTAATATATATAAATGCTTATGCTTAGCTTAAAAACTAGTTTTACTTTTGTTTTTTTAATATTTTAGTTTGCTAAACTATTTTATATTGCTAACTTATTAATTGCTACTTAAAAAAAATTTAAATTAGCTTTAAAGTTAGTTTATAAAGTTATAAAAAAAAGTTAATAGCTTTTTATAAATTTGGTTTGTTTATATAAATATGTACGTTAGTAAAAATATAAACAAAAGTAATTATTATTAAATTTAAATAGCTATAACTTTTTTTTTTTATATTTATTGCTTTAAAGTTTACTAATAAGGTTATTTATATTAAGTTTAATTAAAAATGCTTTATTTATAATAGTATTACTTAAATAAACTTTTTTTGTATTAGCTTTACTATTTAAAGCAAGTATTTTATTAGCTAGCTATTATTTACTGTTTTTAGTTCTAGAAATTATTTTTAATTTATTTATTTTAAGCAACTTATTTTTTATAGCTAATACGTTTTTTAATTACGTTAATTTATTTGCAAAAAATAATAAGTTTAGTATTATTAAAAATTATTTATATTTGTTTAAAGAACAACTAATTTAATTTTTTATTTAATATAACTAATTTAAATAAGTTAAAAAAAGCAAAAGCAAAAAATTTTAGTAGCAAAAGTTTTAAAAAACTAGCTATAAATAAATAATTATTACTAAAGCTATAAATAAAGGTTAATAGTTATTATAACTATATAAAGATATAAAACATTATTAGTATAATTATAGCTTTAACTTTAAACTTTTTTGCTTATTTTTTTTTTTATAAGCTTATAAACTTAATAAAAGTAATTATTAAATTAATTAGCTGTTAAGTTAATATTTAAGCTTAAAATGTTTAAAGCATAATAAAATAATAATACAAAAAGTTTATTTTTACTTAAAACAATATTTAAATTTTTAATACTTAATTATAACTTTATAAGTTTGCGTTTTAATATTAAATAATTAAAATTATTAAAATTAGCATAGCAACTTTAACTTATTAAGTAGTTAGTATTTTGTTTGCAAAGTATAAATATAATAAAAAACGTAAAAACTAGTAATACTATAGCAATATAGCAGCGTTTTAACAAAAAACATAAAGCTAATAAACTTGCTAATTTAAAAAAGATTATAAATAAGCTTATAAAACTAGTATTATAACTATTAGCAAACAAAAAGTAAGCAAAAGAACTTTTTTTTTAAAAAAACGTAAAAAAAGCGTAGCTAGTATGCTTAATATATAATATAGCAAAAAATTAGCATAAAGCGAAAATTAGCAACAAAAATAAAAAAAAATAAAAAAAGAAAAAAAAAAGCAAGTAAAAAGAAAAAAATTAGCAAAAAGCTTTTTTGCGTTTTTTAGCAAAGCAAAAAGTTTAAAAGCTTTAAAAAAAAAAGTTTTTTTGCTTTTTAACTTTACTTTTTATTTAATAAGCTAATTAATAAAAATTAGTATTTATAAAATAATAAAGCTTTAAAGTAGCAGCATAAATATTATTGCATAAAGTTTTTATTTAGCTTTTTATATAGGTTTTCTTATAAGTATATAAGTAAAAAAACAATGCTATTAAGCTATATAATAAGTTCTTTTTATTTTATAATACTAAGTGCAAAAAAAAAGCAAGCATAACATACTTAATGTTTTACTATAAATGCTTGTATTTTATTTAAGCTATGTTTTTTTTTTTGTTTTTGTTTAGATTTTTTATTATAATAACTTTTTGTATTTTATAACTGCTTTTTTTTTTTTTTTTCCAGTATTTTCCTTTTATTAAGAACTGCTATTATTACTATATTGTTTTATAACTACTATTGTTATTTTATTGTTAAATAACTGCTATAATTATTATATTATTTATTAACTATTATAATTACTATATTGTTAATTAATTATTATTATTATTATATTATTAACTAATTGCTATAATTATTATATTATTAAATAATGTTATAACAAAAACAAAATGCAAACATTAATATTTTTTAAATTAAAACAAAACAACTAAGCAATAAATTAAAGTTTAAAAAACTTAGTTTTTTTAAAGTTAAAAAAGTTATTTTATTTATTAATTATAAATTATTATTACTAAAAAATATGTAAATTTACTTAGTTTTTTATATCTTTTTACTAAAACTAGTGCTTATTAATATACTTATTAAAATATAATTAAAAATAAAAATAAACTAAAACATTTATAAAGTAAAAAATATATTAGATTTTTGTTAAAATAATAATAATATTAAATATTTTGTTAAGTAAAAGAAATATTTATATGCTAATAATATTTGAAAACTTAAAAAACACTTAAAAACTGCTATAATAATTATAAATTAGTTTTATTGCTAATATTTTAACTGCTTAAAACTAAAAGAAAAAAGTTAGCTTTAAAAAAAATATTTAAAAAATCTTAATTAAACTTAAATAAAATAGCTTGCGTTATTTTAGCTTGCTTTTTTTGTTGTTTTTGCTTTTTTACTAACGCTTTTTATTCTTTTTTAATACGCTTTATTTTGTTTAATTTATTTAAGAACTAAAGCTTTTGCTAAACTATTTTAATACTTTTTGCTTTTAAAAAACGTTTTTATATATAAAGCTAAGCTAGCTTGCTTAAAACAAAGTTAAAGCTATTTTAAGCTTGTTTTAGTTTTTTTTAAACTAAAAGCAGCTATTGTTTTGCTTGCTTTTTTTTTTTTTTAAAACAACAGTACTTAAAAACTATATTATTAATTAAATTAATTAAAACTTTTAATTTATTATAAAAATAGCTAGCATATACGTATTTAAAGCAGCAAAATATATTATTTGTTATTTTATATATTAATAATTAATTAAAGCAGCAAAAATAAAGCATAACTTTATAACTAGTAAAATTAATAAAAGAAGCAAAAATAAGTTTTTGTTTTGTTTTTAATAAGCAGTTAGTTTTTTTAATATGCTTTAATATTTTAACGCATAAAAGAAAAAAAAAAAAAATACTTACAAGAAATTATTAAAACAACAATTTTAAAAAAAAGGAAATAATATTACAAAATTAGCACTAAAATAGCCTTTAAAGCAGCTTAATGCTTTTATATATACTTAGTACTTTTTTTTTATTAATTAGAACTAAATTATATAATAGCTTATTTAGCTTACTAAATTTATAGTAATTTAGTGTTTATTAAACTTATAATAATTTAATGCTTATTAAACTTGCAATAATTTAAAGAAAAAATTTTTACTTTTTTTATTTTTTTTTTATTTATATAATTGTACTTTTTTTATAACTAGTTATTTACTTAGTTTTAGCTTTTTAGCTATTAATTTTTTTATAACTGCTAAGCATTAATATATTTATTACTTTTAATTTTTTAAGATTTTTATTAATACATAATAGTAAAAGTACTTTAAAAACCTTTTTAATAAACTACTACTAAAGATTTTATTATTATTTGCAAATTAAAACCTTAAAAGTAAACCTGTTATATTAATATATAATAAATTTATTATAAGTAATAGCTATAATTATTATATTATTAAATAACTATTATTGTTATTATATTGTTAAATAATTGCTATTATTATTATATTATTAATTAACTGCTATAATTATTAAATTGTTAAATAACTGCTATTATTATTATTTTAAGTTATGTTTAAAAAAAAAGTGTTTTTTTAAAACATAAAAAAAAAAGAACAAAATTATTATTATACTATGTATTATTTAATAAGTTATTGTTTTAAAAATATATATTGCAAAAAAAAAAAAAAATGCAATTTTTTGTATTATTATAAAAAAGAGGTAAAGTTTTATAAAAAAAAAGTAAAGTTTTATAAAAAAGAAATAAAGTTTAAGAAAAACAAAATAATGTTTTAAAAAGAAAAAAATAATAGTTTAAAAATACATAGTAAGATTTATAGAAAAAAAGGTATAATATTATAAAGAAAAAAAAATGTATTAAAAAAAAAAATAAAGTTAAATAAAACAAAAGATATAGTTTATAAAAAAAAAAAGGTAATAAATATATATATATAGTAAAAAAAAATATATAATATAAGTTAATTTTTTAAAAAAAAAATATAAAAGCAAAAAAAAAGAAAGTATAACAAAATATTATAGTAATATTATAATTTTAAAAAGCAGCAAGTTAAAAATACAAGTTTTATAATAATTGTTTTTTATTTTAAAAGGTTATTTCTAGTATATTATAAAAAAAAAAATAAAAGTTTTATAAAAAAAAAGTAAAAGTTTTACAAAAAAAAAGTTAAAGATTTATTAAAAAAAAATAAAAGTTTTATAAAAAAAAAGTTAAAGTTTTACAAAAAAAAAGTAAAAGTTTTATAAAAAAAAGGTAAAAATATTATAAAAAAAAAGTAAAAGATTAATTAAAAACAAGTTAAAAGTTATAAAAAAAAGGTTAAAGTGTTATAAAAAAAAAGATTAAAGTTTTATAAAAAAAAAAAAAAAGTTTTAAAAAGAAAAAAGTAAAGGTTTTATAAAAAAAAAGTTAAAAGTTTATAAAAAAAAAATTAAAGTTTTATAAAAAAAAGGTTATAAGTTTATAAAAAACAAATAAAGTTATATAATAATATATTATTATATATAAAATAAAGTTTAAAATTATAATTAAAGAAAAAAAAATAAACAAAAAATGAGATATTATTATAAGAATAAAAAATAAAAAGTAGTATATAAAAAAGAAAAAAATTGTAAAAAAAAAAAAAAAAAATGTTAAAGTTGTTTTTAAAAAGACATGTTTTATAAAAAAAAAAAAAGAAAATGTAAAAAAAAAGAGGCAAAATTATTATTATAATATAAAACAGCAGAAATTAAAAAAGATTAAAGTTACGTTATAGATTTTTTTTTTTTTTTTAAGGTGTTTTATAAAAAAGAAGTAAAAGTATAAAAAAAGAAAAAGGGTAAAAAAAAAGTAAAAAGTATAAAATTTAGGGTTAAGCGTATAATAAAAAAAAAGAAAAAAAAAAAAAAAAAAAAAAGGAATTATAGTATTTTATGAAAAAAAGATAAAAAATTTTTAGGGTTATAAATAGTATTTTTCGAAAATAGAAAAAAAAAAGGAGTTTTATAAAAAAGAAGCATATTAACTGTTATTTTTCTGTTCCTTAGGTTAAAGTTAACAACGTGTTTATACGTTTAACTTAGTGAAAATTTCTATTGATTTTTCTACTAATAGTTTTTATGCTTAATTATTTGCTAGCTTTGCGTGCCTTTATTTTTATAATTTGCTAGCTTAGCGTAATAATACTTTTATATTGCTTTATTTAAAGCTAATTATTTTTTTTTTGCTGCTTAATATACTTAATTTTTTGCGTATTAACTTTTTTGCAATATTATAACCTTTTTAATGAATATTATAAAAATTTGTTTATAAATTTTATTGCTTGTTACTATTGCTTTTTCTTTTTTTTTTTTTTTTTTTTGTTTTTATTACATTTGTATTTTTGTTATAGCTTGTTTTTTTTTAAGTTATGCGCTATTATTAAGCTTATTTTTTAGTGCTTGTTTAGTGCTTATTTAGCGCTTTTTTAGCTCTTTTTTAGCGCTTTTATTTGTTGTGTTGCTATTTTTGCTTGCTTTTTTTTAGCGCTTTTACTTATTGTATTATTATTTTTGCTTGCTTTACTGTTTTTTTTATAGCTTAATTATTATGCTTTTATTAACTGTTAAATATAATTAGCAAAAATGCAAAAAGGCTTAAGCACAACAAATTGTTAAATTAAAATAAAAAATTGCTTAACTTTTTAATTAATTTTATATTTTTTTTTTTGATTTGTTTTTTAATAGAAATACTTTAGCACTTATATATTTTTATGCTTTTACTTTACTGCTTTTAATTTTTAATTTACTTCTGTATTACTGTTATTTTACTTAAAGCTAATCTTGCTTATTTTTTTTTTTTTTCTTATAAATGTTTTATTTTTAACTACTTAACTTTTTTTTATTTATTTTTAAGTGCTATTGCTACTTTTTACTTTTTTGTTTAAGCAATTTTTAGAATTATTATATATAAATAGCTTTGCTTTTTTAGATTTAAACGATAGTAATGCTATAAATTTTAAATTGCTTAAACTAGCACTTTTTTTTCTTTTTGCTTTTTTTGCTTGTTTTTAATTTTAAAGTTTCTTTAGTTCTAGTAACTTAGGCCTTTTTAATAGTAACAAAAATAATAGCACTGTTTTAAACGCTTTAAAACTAGTTATTTTTTTTTTTTTGATTTTTTTTTTGTTTTTTATGCTTTATATTCTAAATAAGCTTGTTGCTTTATTGCTTAACTTTTTTTTTACTTTATTACAGCAGAATTTTTTTGTTTTTATTGCTAGCAAAGCTTTTATTTCTAGCAAAGATTATTCTTTTGTTTTTGCTTTTTTTTTTTTATTACTGGTTTATTATAATTAGCTTAGCTAGCAGTTTTTCCTTTTATTTAACAATGCGCGTTATTACATATAAAAACAAATTTTATACTTTTACTTTTATTAATGCAACTATAGTATGCTTTATTTTTTATTTTTTTGTGTTTTTTTATTTTTGTTTATATTTTTAAACTGCTTATATATATATAAAGGCTTATAGAAAACTAAATATCTTAAAATATATAATCTTTTTTAAAAAAAAAAAAACTATACGTTTTAAGATATTTAGTTTTTTATAAGCCTTTACTTTTTTGTTTCTTTTGTTTTTTTTATTTCTTGAATATTTAGTTTTTTGTATATTATTTTCTTTTTTTATACATTTTTTATTTATTTTGTTATATTTACTATACTAATTTATTTATATAGAAAAAGTAATTAATATAGCTAGCTATATATTAGAACATATAATAAATTATTTTATATAAGGCTTTTTAACTTCTTATATTAATTCTTTAAAACATAATAATTTTATTAATATTTTATTATTTTGTTTTAAACTAAAAGCTTTACGGATCCTTTTTTAGCATACTTTTTTTAATGCTAATAAACTTAAGCTTTTCTTTTTATTTACTAAAGCCTTTTGTTATAATATTTACTAACAAATATATATTACTTGTTAATATAACATTAATAGCTATTTTATATAGCTTTGTTTTTTTGCTGCATTGCTTTTAGTAATATTTACTTTAAGTTATTTATTTTTGTTTTAATTTTTTATTGCTTAAAATATATACTACGTTTTTAACTTAGTAAAACTTTATAAAACTTAAAATTTATAGCTTAGCTTTTTTTAATATAGTTTTAATAACTATATTTATTTTTTTTTCTTTTATTTTCTTTTGATTTTTAAATATTAAACTACTTATTTGCTATTTAAAATATAAAAATAGTTTATAAAAAATTATATATTACTTGCTTTATATGCTTTTTGTTCTTTTATAATTATTGCTTAGTACTTTATTAGTTTTGCTTAAACTAAAGCAAAAGCAAGCATTTAGCAAGCTTTAGCAAAAAGCTTTAGCTTTTTTAAGTATATTTAGTTGCAGTATATTATTTTGTACAAATATATAAAACTATTTTAAAATTACTTTAAAACTTTATATAACTAGTATTTGTTTAGTTATTTTGCTAGCTTTATTTTTTTTTTATAAAGATATAATATTAAAAATATAATTATAAGCTATTTAACAAAAAGTGCTTTGTAAAAATTTTATATAAACTATTTTTTAATAGTAAACTAGCAATATTTTTACTTTAATATTACGTAAGTTAACTTTGCTTTTTAAAACGTGCTTTATATTATTAAATCTTTTTATTTAACTAATAATATAATACTTTTGTTTATTTTGCTTAATAAGTTAGTATGTATAGCTAAAATAGCTTATAATAATAATAGCTTATTTTAAGAATATTGTTTATATTTATATTTATAATATATGTTTTAAAATATAAAAAGGCTAAAAATAATAAAAATTACTTTAGCTAGCTTTTGCGTTAAAAAAGTAGCTTTGTTTAAAATTAAAATGTATAATTTTTATAAGCAGCATATATAAACACTTATAAAAAGATTTTATTTTTTTGATTTATTGCAGTTTAACTTGCTATTTTTTAGCTTAAACTTATTTAAATAATACTACTAAAGCAAAGCTAAAATATTAACGCAAAAAGTAATACTACTTGATTTTTTTTTTTTTTTTAACGCTTTTTAGTTTTATAAAAGCTAGCTATATTACATGTTATTTACTTTGTTTAACGCCTTTATGCTGCTTTACTATAATATATGCTATAAATACTATATGCTTTAATTTTATATTATAACTGCTATAAACTTTTATAAATTGTTTTTTTAGCAAACTATTTGCTTGTTTTTGCTAATTAATTTTATTATTTATAACTTTTTTTTTTTTGTTTTAATATACTAGCTAAATAACTTTATGCTTACTTTTGTTGTTTGTTTTATTAAATTTATTAAAAAGCTAGCAATATTTATACTTTTTAATAGTAGTGCATTACTAAAGTAGTTTAATATTACTAAGTGTGCTAAATATATATATATAAACTAAATATTGCTTATTTTTTTTAAGCAAACTTATATTAATAGTATTTTTTTTTAAATATTATAACTATAGCATACTACTTAAAATTACTGCATGCTTAATAAGTTAAAAAAGCTGTTATAAAAGCTTAGCTTAAAAAACATAGTGCAAAAGTATAGCATGCTATAAGTACTAAATAATATATTTAAGTAGTATATTTTTTAATTTATAAGTTATGCTTTAAAGCAGCTTTGCTTATTTTTTTTTAAGCATTAAAATCAATTAAAAATAATTTAGTAAAATATAATGCAAAGTATATTAAGCATAAATAAGCAATTTAAAATAATACTACTAAACAACTTTTAAAATATTGCTAATTATATTACTATTTTTGCTAAACATTATAAAGCATAACTATTATGCAGCAAAACTTTTAAGCTTGCATTATAGTTAGTTGCTTATATATATAATTTAGAATTTTTTAAAGCTTATAAGTTATATTTTAAAAAGCTTGGGCTTTTTTACTAAGTATAATATAATATTTTATATAAAAGCTAGCTAAACTATATATAAAGCTACTTTTAATTTTTTAGCTTACTTAATGTTTACTGCATTTATTTTTAGGTTTTTAGTGCTTTAAGCAAAACTA
Source organism: Xylaria sp. FL1777 (assembly GCA_022578965.1). NCBI lineage: Eukaryota > Fungi > Ascomycota > Sordariomycetes > Xylariales > Xylariaceae > Xylaria > Xylaria sp. FL1777. The sequence continues at coordinate 6,780 of MU400911.1, read as the reverse complement.
AGGTTAAAAGCTTTTAAGCAAACAAAATAGTACTATTTAATAGTGCTAACTTTTTATTTTTTGTTTTTATATAACAGTAAAAACTAAAAACAAAAACTTATAACTTTAATAACTATAATATAAATAAATGCTAAAGCTAGTTTGTATATATAGCATTAATGCTTAATGCTTTAAATAATTATACTAGTTAATTAAATAAAAGCTTTGCTTTTTAATATTACAAGATTTAAAAAGCTTAGCTTATTATATTTACTAGTAAAAATATTATATGCTTGTTTTTTAATAACTAGTTTAACTATTATTAAATATATATTAGCTTTTATATTTTTATTATGCTAAACTTTAAAAAAACTAAGTTTTTTTATGTTTAATTGTTTAAACGTATTATTATAAAGTTAGATTTTTTTAGTTTTAAGTATAGCTGCTTAAAGCTATTATGCTATAATATAATAAAGAAAAAGCTATTATATAATAATATAAGTTATTTATTTAAAAAAGCTTTAATAGTTATTATATTAACATATTTGCTATAGTTGCTTAATTAAGTTTATAATGCTACTATATAAGCATGCTATAATATATACTTATATGTTATAATATTTATGTAATAAAAATATAATGCTTTTTATTTTAGCTTTAATGCTATGCTTTAATATTTATTTAATTATTGCAGCAAAGGTTTCTTGCGTATGTTTTTTAAACAGCTTTTTTATATATTTACTAAGCAACTTATTGTGTTTTTTTAACTATATATATTTTGCTTTAGTACATTTTTTAATGTTGTAAAACTGCTATTTTTTTTTGTTAACTTATTAGCATAGTTTAAACTAAAAGACTTAAAAGCTAATAGCTTAGTACTAGCATTTAAGTTGCTATATAAAATAAGCATATTAACAAAGAAAATCTTTATAAAATATATAGCATTATATAAAAGGTTAAACATAAAGCTAACTATAAAGCATAAGTTAGCAAAAAAACTAACTAATAGCAGTAAAACTAGCAAAAAAAAAAACAAAATAAACGTTATAAATAATATAAAGCTAGAAATAAACAGTAGCTATAATTTTAATAATTATAAGTAGCTATAATAAAACTTAAAACTAAAATATAACTAGTAAAAGCTACTAAAAATAAAATATTTAAAGCTATATAATAATTATATTTTAACTTAGTAATTACTAAAAATAAAATATTTAAAGCTATATAATAATTATATATTGGCTTAGTAATTATAAAAGGTTTTAAAAACAAAATATTTACTATAATTTTTGTTAAGCTTTTTTTAGTTTGCTTTTTTTGTTTTTTTTATAACTTTTTTTTTTAGCTTAGCTATATTAACTATTTATGCTTGCTATTTTAAATATTTAGTTTATAAAGCTTTTATTACTACTAAAGCTTAAGCTTATAGCTAAAAAGTATTATTATAAGCTAAAAAAAAACCCTTTTAAAAAAAGTAGCTAATAGTAATTAAAATATATAGGTTATTTTAGCTATTTATTTTAGCAACTTTTAGCTAACTTAGTATTTTGCTAACTGTAATGCAGGTATTTTTGCTGCTTTTTTATTTTTTACTTAAAAAGCAACCTTTAAACAAATTATATAAAACTAAAACAATATTAATAGCGTTAAAAAATATAATCTATAACTTATAAGAATAAAAAGGCAAAAAATGCAAAGTAAAGTGTTAATATTTATTTTTTACTTTAAAACTTAAAACAAGTTTACTTTTTTTATGAATATTTATAGTAAATATTTATTTTTTATATTGTTTTTATACTAAAACCCCAAAAAACCAAATATTTTAATAATAATTAAAATATTTGGTTTTTTGTACGCTTAAATATAGTTATATTAATATAGTTGCAGCATTAGTAATATTATATTTTTATTACTAATTTTAAAATGTAAACATAACCCAAAAAAATCTTGATTTTTCTTTAATATAAAATAGCTTTAGTGCAATAGTTTAGTATATTATAATATATAACCTTAGTGCTAAAAACGAACTTAATGCTTTAGTAAACTTACTTAAAGGGCATAATTCTATAGCTTATTTTATGTTTTTGTAGCAAAGTTATTAATTCTTAAAAAGTAAAATGTCTTTTATAATAACTGTTATAAAAAGTTAATAAGTAGTAAATGTACTAAAAATAGCTATAGTTATAGTAGCTTTTAAGCTACTATAAACTTACTTAAAGCATTTTTGCATTTAATAAAGCTAAAGCATTAAGCTTATTTATAGTATTTCTAAAAAAAATTAAATTAAAGTATTGCTTTTTATATAGTTTTACTAGCATAAACGTTATAATAATAAATTCTTTATATATTATAAGCAAAAAAAAGCAGTAATACAGCTTTTAATTATTATTATAGTTTTAAAAACTATTGCTTTTAATATTTAAAAAAATAACTATAAACTATTAGTTATACTTTTTAATAAAACTAATATAATAAGCTAAGCTAGCTTTTTTAATATAGTAATAAAAAATGTAGCACTACTTTTTTTTTATATAAGTTATATTAATAGCATTAAAAAATAGCTAAAAAATAAAGCAGCAATACTTAAAAACACAACAGATTATAATATTTAAGTAAAGCTATAATATTTTATAGATTTTTTAATAAAGCAATATATATTTACTGCTATAAACTAAAGTATAACAGATTTGCTATATTTAAGCATAGCTAATATAAAATATATTTATATTTAAACTAAAGGCTTTATTAATAAAACCGAGATAAATAATTTATTACTTTTGTTAAAAGCTAACAAAGCAAATAAAATTAAAACAATTATTAATATAAATAATATAAAAGTTATTAATAAGCTTGCTTTAAATAAAATAGCAGAAGTAATAATAATTACTAGAGCTAATTTTTTAAACAAAGATTTAGATTTTTAAAACAATAATATTATAAATGCTAAAGCTAAAAAAAAAGCAAAAAACCGCAAAAAAAAGTATAACTTAATTATAAAATATACATTAAGTAATACTAAAAGTTAAAATTAATTAGTTATAAATGCTGCATTATACCTTAAAATAAACTAATAAAATGCTATAATAATATTTAAAAGCAAAACTACTTTTTAATTATATTAGCTTATAAGTAAATAAAAATAAGTTTTAAAAAATTAAATATTTTATTACTTATTTTATTTTATAGGCCTTTAAGTGCTTAAAAAATAAAATATTTATTATAAATATTTGAATTTTTATCTTTTTTAATAATATTTACTAACAATAAACATTAAAAATAAATATAGCTGCTATATTAACTAAAATTATTAACTTTTTTAACTTTGCTTTTATAGCAAATAAATATAAAACTAAAAAAACAGTAATTTATAGTAAAGTGCTAAGTAATTTTTATTACAAAAAGTATATTATTATATTTAAACATAAAAAGATTTATTACTTATTACTTATTTTTATACTTTTTTTTATAGTTATGCAAACTTATAATGCATTATAATCCTTTTTTTAAAGAAACCTTAATGTATATTTAGCTTATAATAATAGCAAGTCTAAAATTAACAAATTAAAAAAAAAACGCATTTTTAACAAACAAGACCTTATTATTAAAATATAAAACCTAGATTTAATATTACTAAAAATATATATAACTTAATAAAAACTAAATATTTAATACTAATATTATTAAATATTTAGTTTTTTATACTTTTTATATAAAACTTTCTGTTAACTAAAGTAAACTAGCAAAATTATGTTTGTTTTTTTATTTTTAACTTTTAGTGCATATTATTTGTTTAAAGTTTTTAAGCTAATAAAAAACTTAATTTATTAAAAAAAGCAAACTTTAAGCTAAGTTAATATAAATAATAAAAACAAAAGAATTTTAATTAAAAAAAATGCTAAAATTAAGGTTTATAGTATATTTGCTTTATAGTACTTTAAAGTATTAGTAATAAATAAAGCATATACTTGCAAAAATACAAATAATATAACATATTAATTAATTTAATTTTTGTAATAAAAAAGCATAGTTTTTTATTTAGCAACCCTTTTTATAAATTACCTAAAGAATATATTAAAGTATTTACAACTTAGTTTTATAAAGCTATTAATACTACTTTTATTTTTATTTAACTTTAATAAGCTAAAACTATATAAACTAAGCTTTAATTTATTTTAGCTGCTAAAAAAAGTGCTTTATATTAATATTAATAGCATTTAGCATTTAGCTATTAGTAGCACTAGCAAGTTAATAATAAACATAAATAATAATAATGTTTTTAAAAGCATATAATACTTTAATAAAGCTTATAAAAGTAAAAACTATAAGTAATAAATAATATTACTTAACTTTTTTAGCTATACTGCTAAACAATATAATTAAAGCTTTAACTTATGTAAAATTATAATTAATATAATTTATAAACAGCTTTTTTTATGTTATAATATAAGTACTAAAATTAAAACTTTAAACAATAAAAGTATAGCTTTAAGTAATAATTTACTTAGAGCTAAATTTACTACAGTATATATTTTCTTAAATAAATAAAGCAAAAAGAAATATTAAAAATAGTTTACTATATATAAAAATTAATTATATGTTGCATTTTTAAATAAAAAAGGTTTAGCAATTATAGTTACTAGTTAAACTAAATAAAACTACTATTAAACTAGTAAAACTATAAACTTAGTTATATTAAACCTTAAAGTTTAACGTAAAATAAATATTATAGCTTTTAATTTAAACAATGTTTAAACTTTACGCTTAAAAAAAAACATTAAAAATAAAACAAACTAAAAGACTAATTAGTTTACTTTTATTAAAAAAAAGCTTATTTTAATTAATAATTCTTTTAATAATAATAAAAAAGCTAATATAAATATTAAAAGTAAAAGAAAAGCAAAAGCAAAAAGTACTAAAGCTAATAATATTAAAAACCTAATTATTAAGTTTTAACTAATAGTAGCTATAAATATTTAGCAAATGTGTAATATTATTTAGCAAACTGCTAATAAAAAAGTATAATATATTTTTAAACTTACTAAAGAAAATATATATGCTACTATTTTATTAAACTACATTAAATAGTTTAAGTTTATTATTGCTTATAGCTTACTATTAGCTTATATTATTTTTTAAGTTTTTATATATATAATTTAGCTTAAAAAGAAAAATAATATAGCTTTTTTAAACTAAGTAGTTATTATAGCAGAATTTTTATAAATTTAGCAATAAGTATTTTTAGTTTTTTTTTATTTAATATGTGCTTTTAAAAAAAAAAATATTTGTTTTAATAAATATTTTCTTTTTTAAGGCTTTATTATTTAATAAAATAAATATTTTCTTTTTTAAGGCTTTATTACCTAATAAAATAAATATTTCTTTTTTTAAGGCCTTACTACTTAATAAAATAAATATTTTATTTTTTAAGGTGTTTTATAACTTTATAGTTTACTTTTTTGCTATTTTATATTAATACTTAGATATTATTATGCTAATATATCTTTATTTTTTTTTAAGGAACTTTTTATTTTTTTTCAAATTTTAAATTTAAATATACAAACTATTATATTTTACTAAAGCAATAAAAAGCGCTTAAACATTATAGCTAATTTTAATAATTCTAACTTATTTATTTAAGTTTTTATTTATAGCTTAAAAACTACTAGTATAAATATTAACTTATATAACTATTACTATAAAAACTATATTATATTTTTATTTTAAAGTATTAATATATTAAACTAGCTACTTAGTTAACTTATATATATAAAACAAAAAAAATATATTAAGTAGTTTATTATTATAATTATTAATATTATTTATAAAAAACATAAAAACATTATATAGTGCAAGTTTTTATAGCAAATTATTATAAAAAGCAATATTAATTTTAAGATTAAAAAAAAGCTAAGCATTATTGTTTGTTATAAAATAATTTAATGCTTATATAATTAACTATATAATTATTACTTACTAAAAGCTATAAACTTTAGTATTATTACTATTTCTTTTGGATTTTTTTATAAAGTATACAATTATATTTTTATTATTGCTTAGCTTGCTATAAATAAACTTAAATAATATTATATTATAAATAGGTTTGCAGCTTTTAATTATATTATATGTGCTATATATTTAGCAAAGCTATAAAGCACTAAAAAAAAAAAGCTCTTTATAATATTTTAGCAAGTAAAACAGTTAAATAACTTAAAACAATGGCATTTTTTATATTTTTATAAATATTTGCTAAATAAAATTATTATTGCTTTTTAAAAAGCTAAAAACTAAAATACTAAAACTATTAATGCTTGTTTAGCTAAAATTAATAGAGCGCAAGTAGCCTAAAAAAAAGCAAAACTTAAAAAGCAGAAAAATAAAGAACGTATATAGCAAAAACAAAAAAAACAAGAAAAAAAAAACAACTAAAAAAAAAAAAAGCCCAAAAAAAAGCTAAAGTTAAAAAAAAAGCAAAAATTATAAAAAAAGCTAAAGCTGCAAAAAAAGCAACATATAGAACTTTTAAAAAGCAATAAACATAAGCAAAAAAAAAAAATACAAATATTGCAATAAATAATAATAAATATAAAATATTTTAATAGCTTAGCTACATACTTAAATAAATTGCAAATTAAGTTTATATTATTATAGTATTAAAAATACTTATTAAATATAATAATAAAACTTGTTAAAAACAAAAAAGCTTTAGAAAAAAAATATTTAAAAAAAAAAAAAAGCAAATTTATTAATTGTTTAATTATAATTATAAATATTAAAAAATTAAATATTTAAAATATATAAATA
>MU400910.1:0-23988 GCA_022578965.1 Xylaria sp. FL1777 | reverse complement strand
TATATTATAATTTTTTATTTTTTTTATTTTTATTTTTATTTTTTTTTAAATTATTATTTATATAAGTTTATTTTATTTATAATAAATTTTTATAAATTTAATTTTTAAAGCTATATTAATATTTTTATAAATTTAGCTAATTTTAAAAAAAAAATAAAAAAAACTTAATAACTTATATAATAAAATAACTAAATTAATTAAAAAATATATTAAACTAAAAAACAAAATAAACTAAAATAATAACTAATAAAAAGTTTTTTTTTAGCTTAATTAATAAATAATTAAAATATTATTTTTTTATAATTAAATAACTTTTAATAATAGCTTTTTAAGCTATTAAATTTAAATAACCTTTATTATTTAAATTATTTATATATTTTAAAAACTTAATTTTAAAAGCTTATAATTTTTTTATTAGCTGCATTTACTTTTACTTTGCTTTTTTATTTTTACATTTTTTAGCTATTTTGTTTTTTTATTATTTTAGGTATAATAGCTGTTTTTAAAATTGCTTTAATTATAAGGCTTATTGTTTTTATACTATATATATTCTTTATGTTGCTTATAGCTTTTTGTTGCTATATTTTAGTTGCTTTTTTTTATAAGATTATTTTTTATTTAATTTTTTTTTTTAGCTAGAGTTAAAGCTATAGCTACTTTAATTATAGCTATAGTTACTTCTTAAAATGTTTTGAAATTTTGTTGCACTTTATATAAAGCTAAAGTTAGCTTTATAGCTACTGTTTTAAGTATTTTTTCTGCTTTAAATATAACTTTTTATTGCTTATAAACAATTAAGCATGTTTTGCTAATAGTTTTATAGATTTTTAGTTTGTTTTTGTTAAAAAGCATAAAATAAATAATATTTTTTTTAAGTTTTTTAAATCGATTTGCTAAGTTTTGGACTTTTATACAAAAAGCTTAAATCTTTTAGAAAAGTTCTTTATAAATAATTATAAAAAATGTTAATTTAGGTTTTATAGCTTTTGCTTAAAAAGTAATTTTTAATTTTTAGTATGTTTTAGTTGCTATAAAGTCTGCTATTTTTATAATAATATTGTTTATTTTTTTAGCTACTTATGTAGTAATCTTTTCTTTAAATAAAACAGAAAGTTTATTATTACTGCTTAACTTTAAAGTGTTATTTTTTTTAGTTGCAGTTAGAAAGTTTATAATAATAATAGCAAGTAAGTTTAATAAAAAATTAATGCTTAAAAAACTAAATATTTTAAATATAAAGAAAAAGCAAGTAATAGTTTAATACTTTAAGAACTAAATATTTTAATAAAGAAAAAAAAGCTAATAATTAACTAGTGTTTTAAAAATCAAATATTTTAGAGATATAAAAAAGCTAATAGTATATAAATGCTTAAAAAACCAAATATCTTAAATATAAAAAAAAAGCAAGTAGTAGTTTAATGCTTTAAAAACTAAATATTTTAATAAAAAAAAAAGGGCTAATAATAAACTAGTACTTTAAAAATCGAATATCTTAAAGATATAAAAGGGTTAGTAAAATATAAGTGCTTTAAAAACTAAATATTTTAGCGGTGTAAAGTTAATAGGTAGTTTAAAGTAATACTTTTTATTATATAAGAAAAATAAAAAGTAAAAAAAAAAAAGGAAGAAAAAAAGAAAAAGTAATATAAAATAAAATATATATATTTATATTTTTTATAGTAAAAAGTAGTATAGTTTTAATATTTTGTTTTTTATAAAGTATTACTAATAAAATATTATGTAAAAAAACATAAAAAAAACATATAAAGGAAATATAAAAAGCAAAATATTTTATAGAACAAATATTCCGTTTTTTATAGTATAATAATCTACTAAATAAATATTCTATTTTTTAAGGTATAATAGTTTACTGCTATATAAAATACCTAAAATTATTATTATTTGTATATTATAAAGTAATATAGTTATAGTTATAAATAATATAAATCTTATTATAAGTTTATTAAATGCTAACTTGTTTATTAAAGCTTAATGTTAAAAAAAGTTTAATATTTAATTAGCTATTTATTATAATTGTTTATTTTTTTGTTCTTTTACTATTTAAAGTATTATAGTTATATATAAAACAGCTTTAATACTTAAGCTTATTGTTTTTATGCTATATATATTTTTTATGTTTTTTTTATTAAATAAGTAAGCTTTTAGTTGTTTAAACTTTTTTGTTTTTATTGCTTAGTTGCTTTTTTTTATTTTATTTTCTTTTTTAGTTAAAGTTAAAGTTTTAGCTACTTTAACTATAGCTATAGCTACTGCTTTAAGTGTTTTAAGATTTTGTAGCATTTAATTTAAAGCAAAAAAAACTTGCTTACTTATTATTTTAAGCATTTTTTTTGCTGTAAATATTTTTTTTTGTTGTTTATAGATATTTATGTAAGCTTAAATAATTGTTTTTTATATTAAAAGTTTATTTTTGTTAAAAAAAGCAAAATAAACAATAGCCTTTTTAAGTTTGCTAAATTCAGCTGCTAAGTTTTTAATGTTATAACGTAGCTTTTAAATATTAGCTGCAACGTTTTTTTAAATAAGTTTTTAGAACTATGTTTTATAGTTTTTAGTTATATTATAAAAACTTATTGCTGTTTAAAAGCAAGTTTTTTATATAATAACTTTTTTTATGTTTTTTATTACGCTTTTTATATGTTAGCTTACTAGTTCTGCGATTTTTTTATTAATTATAACAGCAATTTTACTTTTGCTGTTTAATTTTATGCATTTATTTATATTAATAAAAGTTAATAAGTTAGTACTATTATTTATATGTTTAATAAATAGCAGCTTAGTAGTATTATTTTTTTATATAGTTAATAAAAGGTTTATAGTAATAAAAGTAGGTTTTTAGTAAAAAACTAATGCTTTAAAAATCGAATATTTTAAAAATGTAAAAGGACTTATAGTATATAAGTGCTTAAAAAACCAAATATTTTAATGAAAAAACAAAGGCCAAAAATAAACTAGTGCTTTAAAAATTAAATATCCTAAAGATAAAAAAAGGCTAGTAGTATATAAATGCTTTAAAAACTAAATATTCTAAAGGTATAAAAGGGTTAATAAAATATAAATGCTTTAAAAACTAAATATTCTAGCGGTATAAAGTTAATAAGTAGTCTAAAGTAGTATTTTTTACTATATAAAAGAAGTAAAAAGTAAAAAAAAAGAAAAAAAAAAAAAGAAAAAATAATATAAAATAAGATATATATATTTATATTTTTTATAGTAAAAAGTAGTATAGTTTTAATATTTTATTTCTTACAAGTATAAAAAGGAAATTAAGAAATAAAAGCATATAAAACTAAATATTTTATAGTATAAATATTTTGTTTTTTATGATTTAATATTAAAACAGAATTTAAAGTATTTATTATTGCTATTATATATAAAGTTAAAGCTTAAAAAATAGTAAAAAACTATATATTTTTTTTTTAAATTTTAATAAAACTACGCAAATTTATGCTAAAGCAAGTTTAATAAACTAAAGTTTTAACTTTGCTAACTTAAATATAGCTTATAACTTAATAATATTTTTAAGTATAACTTTTATTATTGCAACAAGGGTTAAATTAGCAAAGCTATTATTAATTATTAAGTTATTGCTTTATAGAACGCTTTATATTTTAAAGCGCTTTAGCTTTAAAAGCAAAACAAGCTAGGCTTTTTATAATAAAAGCTAGCAACTTTATATTTTTATTACTTTTATTTTGATTTTGTTTATTATTAATACTTCTTATTTTTGTATTATTAAAAGCAAAGATTGCTTTAAAGTTTTATAGAATATTAACCTAACTATTATTAATATTTTTTATTTTTATATTATTAAAAGCAAAAATTACTTTAGGGTTTTATAGAATGCTAACTTAATTATTAATAAATAATAGCTTTTTAAAGAACTTTAATAGGCTAGTACTTTTTATGTTGCTTTTTTTTAAAGCTTTATAATTATAGTGTTTATTTTTATTACGGTCTTTTTTTATAGCTATTTTAAAAAGCTTAAACCTATGCTTAAATATAAAGTTAGCAAATAATTAGTATAGTAAGCTTATATAACTTTTAAACTTAACAAAATTTATAGTTAACTATTTAAAGAATTATTGTTTTAATTTTAAAATCTTTATAAAGCATACTTTTTGCAATTTTGTTATGTTATTAATAAGGTTTTTTATAGTTTTTTTATTATTGTTATGTTTAAAGTAAACATTTAAGCATAAAAGCTAATTATATAATAACTAGTTAAATTAATTAAATATATTTAGTTTTTCTTTTTTGTTTATTTTGTTTAAAAAAAGATTAAAAATTTTACTAATTTTAATAAAAATATTTATTTTGTGTTGCTTAAGTAGCAAATACTATAATAACTAAATAAATAAATTTATTTTTATGCTTAAAAAATCTTTAAAAAATTAGCATACTTTAAGCTAACAAAATATATCTAACTTTTAGTTTTTTAGTTAAGCAAAATAGCTTTTTAAAGCTTAACTACAAGCTTTATTATAATGTATGCTACTATTAACTAAAATATTTTACTTAATATAAAAATACTTTATATTGCTTTTAAAGATTAATAATATGTTTATAAAAAAAATAAAATCAGAAGAAAATCTAACTAAATATTCTTTTTTATATAAAGTGCGGCCTATAAGCATTTTATGCACTTTTTTAACATTTGTAATATTAAGTATTAGAACTGCTTTTTAGGTTTGCAAACTTACAAACTATACTATAATAAACTTAATCTTTTGTTTATAATAATAAAAAAAAACATTAAACATTAGCAGCTTAGCTATAGCAAAAATAAATATAATTTACTTATATATTAATAGTTAGTAAAAGTACATAAAGAAGTAAAAAGTATAAAAAATAAAATATTTAATTATATGTATTCTATTTAAAGTAAGGAAAAAGTAATTAAAAAAAAAAAAAATAAAAAATAAAATATTTAATTATAAATATTTTATTTAAAATAGAAAAAAAGTTATTAAAAAAAAAAAGAATAAGAAATAAAATATTTAATTATAAATATTTTATTTTTTAAAGGCCTATACTATTTAAAATAAATATCTTATTTTTAAAGGGCAAAAAATAAAAATAAAAAAGAAAAACTTATATTTGAACTAATTTCGATTATATAACTATTATTGTATAAAAGTCTTTGTTTTTAGGGTTTTTTGTTTAAAGTAAAAAGTTAATAAAGTACTGCAGAGCTAGAAAATTTTTTATATAATAATAAACAAAAGTAAATTATAAAACAAGTATTTTAATTCGCTTATTTTGAACTAAAAAATAATATATAAATAATGCTTTAAAGTTTTTTATGTTACTTAAAGTAGTTTTATTGTTTATTATGTTTTGAGCTACTTAAGTATAATTTATAAAAGCTGCTATTTTATAAAAAAGTAGTATAAGCTAAAAAATATTATAATTTGCAGAACAAGCTTTTATAATATTAAGTATGCTAAAATTAGTATTGCTATTATTATTTTTATAGTTAAGAAAATAATCTTAATAGTATTAGCGAACTTACTTATTATATAAGTGCTAATATTAAAAAAAAAACCGAAAAACTAGCTAAATAACTATTAAAAATACTATTTGCTAAGCATAAGTAATAATTTTAGCAAATTTTGTAGCTTTATTAATGCTTAAATGTTTTATTAAATCTTAGGTTTATAATGTATTAGTTTAAAAAGCTAAAGCTACTATAACTAAAAAATTACTGTTTTTAGTTAGTATATTTAAAAACGCAAAATTGCTTATTTTAGTAAGTATACTGCAGTAAAGGTTAAAAAACATTAGTATAGCTTTTATTATAAAGTAAAAGGCATAATAATACTAGTATTAATTCTAGTTTATGTTATAATAAATATTTTTATGCTTTTTTAGCTTATATTTTATAAAAGGGTTAGCACTTTTAAATGTGTAAAATAATAATAATATAAGGTTTTATATGTTTTATGCTTTTTTATAAGCCCGAGTATTTGCTAAAAAAGTTAAAAACTGCAATACAATTTTATAATTCTTTTAGAATAACTGTTTTTTTTTAGCAAGTTTATATTTATTTACATTTAAGCGTTATATTTAGCTAAATTGCTGCTAGATATATATAACACAGTATTAATTCTTTATTAAATAGCTAAAGCTAAACAGTAAGCTAAAAGGAAAATTATTAAAGTTAGTTTTTGCATATTTTGCTAAATTAGCTTAAAGTATTTAAAGCAAGCTAAAAATAAAAGTTAAAAGTTTAGTATAGTTTAATATATTAGCAAAAATAAAAACTAGTAGCTAATTATTAGTTATTAAAAAAACTAGTGCTAGATTTTTATTTTTAGCTAGCTTTGTTATATTAACTATTAAAATTTTGTTATAAAAAGCATATAAAGTATTTTTTTTAGTTCTTTTAAGATTAACTAACTTTATAAAATATTTATAAGTAAGTTAAATTATATTAGCTACTATAAATATATATTAGCATTATATTATAGCTATATAAATGCATAAAAAATAGAATATTTATATTATATATAGATATTTGATTTTTTATGCTTTAATATACTGTTTGTATAAAAATAGCACTTTAAAAACATTAGGTTTAAAAAATAAAAGTATGCTGCAAAATTAAAAAGATTGTTTTTTAGTTTAGCTACAAGTTAGATTATATTTATATTTGTAGCTATGCTAGTAAGTTATTACGTTTTTAAAACTATTTTAAACTTTGCTTTAATTACTAGTGCTTAGCTAATTAAATAAAACTAGTTAAATAATATAAAGCTACTTTTTTAAATAACAATTTTAAGGCTTTTTTTATTATAGTTATTATTTTTAAGTAAATACTAAAGCTTTAGCTTTAGCACAAGTTTTAGCTTTGTTTTAAAAACATTATACTTTGGTTTAATTAGGCTAAATTAACAAAGTAACATAATGCATACTTTAAACTTAAAAACTTTAAGTTTAAGTATAAAAACTAAATATTGTAGTTTTGCGTATAAAAACTGAATATTTAATAAAGAGGTTAAAAACAGAATATTTAAAGCTATATTAGTTAATATATATAAGCTAAAAAAAAAAGAAAGAAAAAAGTTATAAAAAGAATAATGCTATAAATATAATTGCAAGCTAATAAAGTAATAATATAAATATTAAGTTTCTAAAGCAACTAAAAGTAGTAAAAAGTTATATTGTTATTAAAATTATTTAGGTAACTTAAAGCTTATATAAAAGCATAGCTAACTTAAGTTTAAATATTTTTTTTTAATGGCTTTATATAAGTAAAAGAATAAATATATATATATATATATTAAAGTAAAGTAAAGTGGCTAAATAAACTAACTAGCTAGTTAAAGTAAGTCTGGGCTAAGTTATATAGTAGGAATAAAAGTATAGGTATTACGTTAGATTTCGAAATATAAACTTAACAATAACGCACAACAAGATAAAAATTAGCTACGGTTGCTTTATTTGTATTATTAGATAGCCCTTTAATTAATCGTTTAATTTCCTAATTTATATATAGCTTAATTGCTTAAATGCGTAAGTTATAACTTATTTTCTTACAATTAAAGTAGTATAATAAATTTTATATAATTGTACTGCTTTATTTTATTAGTATTTTTAGTAAAGCTAATTCTTTACTTACTACAAATAATACTACAAAACTAACAAACAAGCAATTTATTATTGCTAACTTATATGTTTAATTTATTTATTTATTAATTGCTATAATTTCTATAAGCAAAATATAATATATTACATTTAGCTATTTTAGCTAGCAATAAGCAAAGCTTGCTTAATATAAGCAGTTTAATTATAATTAATAATAAACGTTTAAACTAGCAGCTTTTAATTATTAAAGATTAAAACGAACATATAAAAATATTAAACTATTTTTTTTAGTCCGGTTTGCAAAGCGCCTTTATTTCTTCCAGTAAAACAATAATTAAATGTTAAAATGCTAGCATAATTTTTAAGATAGCGCAGCTAAAAAACTGTTTATTAAAAACCCCTAAAAGGCTAAAAAAAGAAGATTTTTGCTAGAAAGCTAGTGCTTTACAAAAAAAAAAGCACAATTGCCTTTGTATAAGCAAAAAAAAACAAAAAACAAGCCTAAAAAAGAATAAAAATTGCTAAAACCTTTAAAAGCTATAATACAAGCAAATTTAACGCTTATTTATACTAAATAAATCTAAGTTTACGCGTTAATATATAAAGCTATTAACAATTAAAAATATACTTTGTTTTTTAAGCTAATATAGTTTTTTATTAAGAAATAAAAAGCAAAATTTTTTAGGTGTAAGCCGGCTATTACTTAAAGACTTTATATAAAACGCAACTATTGCCTTTTTATAGCACTTATTATTAAATAAAAAAGCCTTAAGAAAAAAAAAAAAGCATGCTACTTTTATAAGTAAAAAGCTATAAAAAAATAAAGCTTGCTTAATAAAACTTGCATAAAGCAAAGCAAGCTAAACTAAAAAACAAGAAAACTAAACGTTATAAAGCATATAAAAAAATAAAAGCACACAAAAAACAAAAATATAAAAGCATTTAGAAAAAAACTTAAAAAGCTATAAAAAACAAGCTAGCAGTTTTTATAAACGCAAACAAAAAAAATCGTTAGGTTTTTTAAAAAAAAAGTCTAAAAAAACAGTATAAAAAAACCTAAATATTTAAAATACCTAAAAACTTTTAGCACTTTATACCTTTTTTTTTCTTAAACCTACATTTTTACTTAGCTTACTTTTATTATTTTTTGCAGCTTGCTTTTTTTATTACTTTTGTACAAACTTTACTTTAATTTATTATATAGCTTAAAAGTCTAAAAACTATAGCTTAGTTAAATAATCTAGCTATAAAAAATCATTAGATTTTCTTACTTTAATATATAAAAAACATTAAAATTACTTATAAACAAAAAAAATAAAAATAACTAGCTTATTGTTTTTAAAAGGTATTAAAGCAACTTTATTTAGCTTAAGCTATTTTAATAATAAGCATAATACTAAAATTAAACTATTATTTATGCTTTTTAACTTAAGGTTAAACTAATATTTGCTGTTTAATAGGTTAAAAGTAAGCAAATAGCTAAACAATTTAAATGTTTTCTTTTACGCAAAGCGTTTTAAAAACATTAATAAAATTAAACAAGTTTTTATTTATTGCAATACTTCTTAAACAAAAAAAATAATAAAAATAATACTAAAGAATTATTTATTATAAACTAAAGCTTATAAACTGCTTAAGCAAAAGTTTAAGCTTTAAAACTTTAAGCAAAATAGGTTTGCTATTACTATATTATAAAATTTTAAGGCTTGCTTAAAAGCTATATATTTTACTAATTTTAAAACTTACTTTTTTTAGCATTAAATGTATATTAAAGATATTAAAGCTTAAAAAGATTATTACTTTAATTTTTAACTTATTTAAAGTTTGCTTAAAAAGCTAAATTAAAATATTATTAATAAAATAATAAAATCTTTTAAGAAATTATATAATAATTTAAACGAAATGTTTTATAAAAACCTTTATAAAACATTAAACAACTAAATTAATAGAAAATTTAAGCTAGATCTTTACTTTAAAAAAACAAAAAAAGCACGCAAAGCATAAAGAAAAGTTAATTATTTATATAATTATAATTTTAATAAGCCTTTATATACTGCTATTAATGTTACTAAGCTAGCTATTAATATAATTATACTAACTGCTAAAACAGTTATTATTAAAAAACAACAAGTAAAATTAGCTTAACATTTTGCTTATAACTAAAATATAAACAATATTACTAAGCAAATATAGCAGTTAAAATTAAAACAAAAAAATATAACAATTATAAAAAAAAAACTAAAAAAAATGCTAAAAAAACTGCAAAATTAGTATGTTTAGCTAGTTAATTAAGAATTATAAGCATTGCAGTATTACAAAATTAACATAAACTTATTAAAAAAACAAATGTTTAGCATTAATGCTATAACTTTTAAATATTTATAAAAAAGTAAATATAACTTTAAAAAACGAAAACAAAGCAAATAATCGTTTAATTTTTTATAATAAATAAAGTTAAATAATCTTTATTTAGTAAAAAAGACTATTTATTAAAAATGTAGCATAAACAATTATTACATTTATAAGTGCAGCTTTATTTACAAATTAAAAAAAAAAAACATTATACACTAAAACTCCAAATAGTGCTTAAAAAAGCTAAAATCTTTTATAAGCTTTAAATGCATAAAGGTTTTTTTTAAAGTTATAAAAATTAGCAAAAATAAAAAGAAAATTTTTAATGCTATAATAAAATAAATATATAACTTTATTTTAAGCAATAATAAACCGCTTAAGTAGAAAGCTTATTATTAACTGCAAAAAAAAAACTTATTTTAAATAATAAAGATTTAAATGCTAAAATAAAAAGCAAACAAAGAAATTAAAAAAAAAAGAAACTTTATTAGCTAAATAATAAGCAGCTAAACTAATTTTTAAATAAAAAAACTAATAATTAAACTAGTATACTTTATAAAATAAAACTAGCAAAGGCCTATAATGTTAAAAAAAACAACTTAATAAATAGCAAGCTAAATAATAGCTTTATTACAACTAATTAAAACTTTATATAAAGCACTTTTTATAACGCAAATAGTATTAAAGTTTTATAAAGCTATATATTAAGCAAAAAGATTAGCGTAAATATGTTTTAAGCTAATTGTTATAAGCTTTTAACTAAAAAAGCTGCCTTTTATTAAACAAAAAATAAAAAAAAACCCAAAAAACAAAAAAAAAAACCTTTTATAAGTTAAATAATCAAAAAAATTTATTTAAATAACAATAAGTTCTTTACTTAGCTTAACACTAAAAATATATAAATAAATAATAATTTTTATAAGCAAAGTATTTTACTAAAACTAAAGAGTTTTAATTGTTAAAAGCTCTAAAAAATCTAAAAAGCAAAACTTACAAAAAAAAGCTTAAAATTTAAAAAAATATAAGCTAAAAAATCTAAGAACTTTTTAAACAAAAAAACAAATATTACTTTTAAGAACTTTATACTAAAAGTTCTAAAGTATTCTAATGTTTTTATTTAAACAATTGCTTAAACAAAAGCTAAATTATATTTTAAAGCAGCAAAAATGCTTAAACTAATGCTAAAAACAATACTATTACTTTTAAATAACTCTAGCAAAAGTTTAAGTTAGCAAATTAAATTAAATATGCTATAATTTATTTTAAAGAAAAAAAGCAACAAGTTAAAATATAAAGCTTAACTAAAAACTTTATTGTAAAAAATTTTAACTTAAATAAACATAAAGAATGCTTTTTTTTATAAAAGCATAAACTTTTTAAAAAATAATATAAAATCTTAACAACTAGCAGTTAAAAAAGCATAAAAAAGTTTTTAGCTAATATTATAATTAGCTAGTTAGCTTAATAAGCATAAATTACTAAATAGCACTTGCAAAACTAGCTTTTTATTAAACTATTTAATAATACAAATAAATAAAAAAATAAAATATAATAGTTTTATTATGCATACTTATATGTTTTAATTTAACTTTATAGCTGCTTTTTTAAATAAGCAACGCTATAAAATAATAAAAGTTCTTTATAATTAAAACTAATAAAATAATTAAGTAATATTGTTTTTTGCTTATATTGCTTTAGATCTTTAAACGTTAAAAAACAAGCTAAAGTTTAATAAAATGCTTTTTAAGATTTTAAACTAATATAATACTATATATTTGTTATCTAAAAATAACCTAAAAAAACAAAAGTTATTAATTATTATATTAATGCTGCCTTTAAAAAAGGTAATATTTTTAACTAAACCTTAGCTTTATGCTAATTTTATGCTAGTAGTGCTAAAAAAAAAAAAAAAGCTTAAAAAGCTAACGTAGCTAGCATTAATAGTTCTAAAAAGCGCTAATTAAACTTTTAACTCCTTTAAAATAAAGATTTATAAAAAATATAACAATTATACTAGCAGTAATAGCTTAAACTTATTTAAAAAAACATTAAAGTATAGATTTTATAATAAAGAAAACTTAAGCTTAATAAATTATTTTAACTAAAAATACTTAAGCTTTTTAAATTTATGCTTTATGTTAGCTTTACTACTAAAATCGCAAAGTATTTTAGCTATATTTTTAAGCGTTATAAAGCTAAAAAAATATATATAGCTTTGCTTAAAGCTTACTATAAAAATAAAAAACAAAATCTATAAAAAGAATATTACTAAAATTATTAATTCTAAAGCGCAATTTAGCATTATTATAGATTTATTTGTTAATAAAAACAGCTTTACTACTAGAAATATAAATATAACCTAAAAAAGATTTAATTAAACTAGTAATTTAGTTAAATATATAAAATGCTTAAAAACTATTATTTAAATAAATAAAAAATTGCTGCTTTTTTTGTTATATATAGTTAGCAAAAAATAAGCTATTTATTTTTTATTGCTAGAAATAAACTTTATTATAAAGTTTTAAATAAGTTTATATTTTTAAGGCCTTTATATAATAGCTAATATAATACTTAAAACAAGCTAAATTATTGTACTAATAATAAACTATATTAAAGAACTAAGTTTAAAGGCTTAAAAACGTTAATAATTAAAAAACTAATATATATTTGCTAAACTACTAGCTTAGCAAATAAGCTATAAAAGGCATAAAAATACTAAACCTTAAATAAGGAATTTAATAATTAGCAAGAAAAAGCAAAAAAAAAATTAAAAAAACATAGTTTAAAAAAGTATATAAATGCAAACTTTTAAAAAAATTAAAACTTATATAATGATATAACGTTAGCAGTTTTTTTAATTTTTTTTATATAAAATATTAAACTTTTTAAAAATTTAAAAATATAAAACAATAAAAAAGTCTGCGCTGTTTTTAATAATAATTAACTATTTAAAATACTTTTAGTTATAATAAAAAAAACGTTAAAGCAAAAAAATGCTAAAAGATTAACAATTGTAAAAATTAAAAATCTTGCATATAAATTAAAAAGCAAATATAACTTAATTATAACTTTAACTTAAGCACTATTAACTTTTTAAGCTTTAAAAACTAACAAATTAATAAAAAGTAAAATAATAATTTTAAATATAATATATAAAACAAAAAATAAAAAGATTTATTTTAAAAATAACGTGCTATTTAATAGCACTGTTTTACTTAAATTTTATAAGTAAAAAAAGCAAGCTTTAAAAAAAACAAGCTATTACTTAAAAGATCTTGCGCTATTTTAATAAAATAGCATTTATTAAAACATATATTTACGTTTTAGTACTATTTTTAAAAGCACTTAATTAACTATTAAACAACTAGCTATTTTTTTAAAAAAGCTTTATATAACTAACTTTATTTAGCAAAAAGCAGTATTATTAACTAAAATATAGTATTGCAAAGAAATAGCACTTTTTTGGAACTTTTTTAAAATAGAAAAAATATATAATAAGATTTTTTCTTTTTATAAAATTAAAACAGTTTTTTATAAAGCATAGCAAATTTGCAGCATTTTAATTTTTAAACCTTTAAAAAATATTACTATAAAGGTTTTAAAAATTTAACTTAAGCATAACGTTCTTAAAAAAGCTTACAGTTTGTATTATAACGCTTAGTTTTTAGTGCAAAAAAAAAGTAAAAAAGTTTAATTAATTAATTTAGCTATAAAAATAAACGCAGTTATTATATGTAATGCTAATTTTTCTTAAAGCTATAATAAGTTCTTTAAAAAGTTTGCAATATATAAAATAATTTTTATAGTTAATTTATTTTTAAAATATAATTAAATATTACTTTTTATTTTTAGCTAAGCAATAACTGCTTTTTTTATACTAATAAGCTTTTTCTAAATAACTACTTTTTTATAAAAAGCAATAAATTTAATAGCTTAATTTTTAAAGGTGCTATTAAGAGTTTTATATAATATATTATTAATAAAGTGCAAACCTTTTTTTAATAACGTAGTAATTAAAAGATTTACTACTAAGTATAATAATCGTAAAGTTGCTTTAAGAATTAAATAGTTTATATTAAAGCATTTTAAGAATTTTAATGCTATGCTACTTAATTTTAAGCTAGCTAAAATTATAGCTAGCATACTTAAAAGCAAATAAGCAAAACAAACAACTAAAATAATTAGTTATATATATAGCACTAATAGTAAAAGCTTAATAAAAGCAAAAGTAATAAAAATTCTTAAGTAAAAAACTTGCAAAAATATTATAAAAGTACGGTTTTTTTTAAAAATAACGGTATATTACTAAATATAAATATAAAAGTATACTATAATTGCAAAACTATTAATGGTTTTATTACGAAAAAATAAGCTGTTTTGCTTTAAAAAACCGCAAAAAAAAGCTATAAAAGAGCTTTAAAAAGCTATTATAACAGCTTTTATTCTTATTACTTTTAATTATATAAAAGAACTTATTTAGCTAAAGGTAAATGTTTTTAAAACTAGCTAAAGCGCTATTTTATGCTAAAAAGTTAATAAAGCTATTAAACTAGCAAAATATAAGTCTAGAACATAAAAAAGCCTTAAAAAAAGATATAATGCTATAAAGCTAAAAAAGCTTGCTATTATTAAAACTTTTTAAAAGTTGCAAAACTATTTTTATAAAATTACGTTTTATTTAAAAACTAATGCAAAAGTTTTTATAGCATAGCTAAATAATGGATTTTTAGCATTGCTAAATGCTTAATTAACAAAATAAATAGCATATATAAAGACTTTTAATTTTATATTTTATTATATATTAAAAAAAAAACATACAGCTGCTAATAAGCTTTTTAAAAAACTTTTTAAGCTATTAAATAAGTTAAATAATTATTAAAAAAAAAATATAAAAGATTTTATTAATTTTTAATTATATATAATAGCTATTATTATTATATATAAGAAATCAAGCGATTAATTAATTAAAAGCTTAGTATACTAAAGAACAGAACTTTTGCTATACTTAAAAAAAAATTAAAGCAAAAAAAGCAAGCAAATTACTAAGTATTTTATTTTTAAGCAAGTTCCAAAAAAACTTATAACAAAAAAAAAGCAAAATTACTTTAAAAAAAAAGCTTTTAAATTTTTCGTTAATAAATCTATTCTTTAAAAAAAAGCAAAGTTTAAAAAAATGCCAAAAAAGGTTATTAATAATAAAAAAACCTAAAAAGCTTTTATTAAAAAAAACCATAAAAAGATAACTTATAAGGGCTAAATATTTATAACTTAATAAATAATTTAAGGATATTACTAAAAAGGCTTTTATTAAAATGTTTATGTTATAATTGCTAATTGCTTTAATTGCTAAAAATCTGCAAATAGCAAAAGAACTAAAAAATACTATTTTAATTACTCTTTAAATTTTCTAGTTTCTTAAGTTATAAATGTATAAACTATGCTATTAAGCAATAAATTTAAAGCTATTATAAAAGCAAAATGCAAAATAACAACTTATTTAAAAGCTAAACTTTTAAAACACGTAGATTTTTTAAAAATACTTAAATTTATTAAAAAAAAGATTATGTTTTAGCACAAAGTTCTTATAAAAATTAAATATAACAATAGCTTTAAATTTAAAAAAGAAATAAAAAACGCAGTAAATACTTTAAGCTACAAAATAAACTATAGTTTAGCTTATTATTTTTAGGCTTAAAGCTTTATTAAAAAAGGCTATAAGCTAATAAAAAAAAGCTTTATATAAGTAATAAATAAAACCGGAAAAAATTAGCTAAAATACTTAAATTTAGTAGTATAAATAGATTACATTTTTGTGCGTTACTATAGCTGCAGCTTATATAAGCTAATATATAAAAAAATGTTAATTTTGCTAATAAAAAATGTAATACTAACATAAAAAATAATTAAGTAATAAAATGTTGCTTTTTATAAAGATTTTATTAAAGCTAAAGTTAAATAGCTAAAACATTGCAACTAAAATGTTATAAAAGTTAAGGCAATTATAACTAAAAAAAAAAGATTAGTTATAAAAGCTAAATTTTAAAAAAACGCTTATAAAATTAAGCAACTATTTAAAAAGGGCTTTTTTGTTTTTTTTTATAATACTATGCTTTTAATAAATAAGTCTAACAATAAAAAGCTGCTATACAAATAAATTAACTTTTATAAAGTTAAGAAAAATGTTAATTATAAGTAATACTAATTAGCAAAACTAACTAGCAAAAAATTAAAAAGGTTATTTTTTTTTAAAAAATTAAAGCAATTTATATAAGATAACTAAAAGTACTAAAAACTAAAAAATCTTAACTTTAATATATAAACTACTAGTATTACAGCTATTTATTAAAGATTAAACTAAAATAATAAAGCTTTTAATAATTAAAGCTATAATAATTAAGCTGCAAAAAATAAAAAAAATATAATAAGTTATAAAAGCTTTTTAAGTTTATAAAAGCTGCAGTATAACTTTTAGCGCTTTAAACATTTTAAGTGCTAAAAAATATAATAGCTTACCTTATTTTTTTAGCTATTATACTATAAAGCGCTTTAAAAAGTAATAACTAATAAAAACTAAAATAATAGATTTTTTTTTTTTTACTTTTTATTTTTTTACTAATTGTTTTGTTTTTTATTTTTACTAATTATATAAGTTTATATAATTAAGTTATAATGCATAAAACTATTTTTTTTTGCTTAAAACTAAGCGTATTTTTTATAGCTTTTTTTCTATTAGTTTTATATTTGTTAGTTTTATAGCAGCTAATTTATTAGCACTTTTTTTATTATTATGCTAAAAACATAAGTCTTTATTTTATTTTAATGTTTTTTAAATAGCTAAGTAGCTTAGTTTTAATATAAATTATTATTGCTTTTTTTTAAAAATGTATAAAAACAAAAAAAACAAAAGTAAAAACTACTTATTAGTTTTAACTACTTAAATTTATTTTACTGCACTAACGCTTATATATAAGTTTTTTTACTTTTAATTGTTTTATTATTTTTATTTAAAACTAAACAGCTTTTTTTGCTTTTAGTTTAAACTATTTAATACTTAATAAAAACTTTAAAACTACTAAAAAGCAAAAAACACTATTATTACATCCTAAGAAATTACTAGTTTATATTTTATACGCTTAAATTACTAATAATAACCTAAAGCTACTATTAAGCAATAATAAACATTTAATAAAACAGCAAACGCTTAAGCAAAGTTTAAAGTAAGCTTAACAAAAATAAAACTTTACTACAGAAAATTAAGCAGGATTATTTAATTATATAAAGCTAAAAAAATAAAAACTAAAAAAAAAACAAAAAAAGATTTAACGATTTAGTATTAATAATTCTTATTTTATATATTCTTGATTTTTTTATTACAAAAGTTTTATATATTTGCTTTTATAAATATTATAACTTAACTTTTTATATAATAACTATTCTTTTTTTATTTATTACGCTTAAAAAAAAATTTATAAGCTATACAATAAAAAAAGATAATTGCAAATTATATTAAAAAAAACATTACTATATAAGCAAATTGTTTAATTTCTTTATTTTATTTTATTTTATATAACTTATTTAATTTATTTTTTTAGCTATTTTTTTAAACACTTAAGCGTTATGCTAATCTTTTAAGCAATACTAAATTATTATTTACTAATATTACTTTTAATAAACTAAACAATAAGATTAGCTTAAAAAAAACGTTTTAACTTATGTTTTAATTTAGTTTTTTTTTTAGTTAAGCAAACAAAAGTATTTCTAGTTAAAACTATTTGTTTTTTAGAGTTCTTAAGCATAAGATCTTTTTTAACTGCTGCAGTTACTATATTAGCCTTAAGATATTTAGTTATGTTGCCTTTAAATTTATAAAATAAATAGTTTTATAACTAAATAATAAACGCGTAATTAGCATATATATTAAATCTTTATTTTGGAATAATGCAGCAAGAAAAAAAAAAATAAAGCTTTATATACTTTTTGCTTTTAGCTATTATTAGCAACTATTCGTAATGCTTACAAGGTATAACATTTTATATTCTAAACAGCTATATAAACATAGCTATAAGTTAATAAAAGTTATAAAGGATTTAATATATATATTTGCTTTAAAAACTGCTTTTAGTTGCTTTTATATATAATAAGCAAGATTTTAAATGCTTTTGCTTTTTTATTTAGCTAAAGCTAGCTTAAATATGTTAATTTGCATAATATATACAAAAAAAATTATAACTAATTTTTTATTAAATATATTTGCTACTAGTATTACTACTAAAAATTTTAATCTGTAAATAGCTTAGTGCTTAATTATATAAAACAAAAAAAGTTAGCTAAATAAAAAAAACAAAATCTAAAGAAAAAAAAAGCATATATATTTTGCTATTTATTAATAAACTTAACTTTTTAAATATTATAGGTACAACTGTTTATTAGTTAAGCAGTATTAATTTTCTAAATATTAATTAACTGCTATAATGCTTTTTAATTGTTTAAGACCTTATTAATAACGCAAGAATTGTTTTTTGAGTGCTTAATTAAGCAAGCATTAATTATATTACTTAAGAATAAAGACTTTATAATAAAAGCATAATTTAAGTGATTTAAAAACTTAAGCACTAAAAAAAAAGATTGCAAAGAAAATTTAAGCTTTAGAACTACTTAAAAAAAAATAAATTAAAAAAAAAAACAAGCTTTTTTTTTATACTTACTAAAGCTTAAGTTATTTACTTTACTATTAGTAGCAATAAATATTTAAAAAAAGTAAGTTATAAATATATTAAAAAGAAGTTAAAAAGTAACTATTTAGCTAACTAAAATTACTTTACTTGCTTATTTTTTAATTAATACTAGTATAAACATATAAAAAGTAATTATTATAAAAGCATTTAACAATTAATAATTTATTTTAGCAATAAAATAATTAATTAATAAATTAAAAATAGTATAGTAAGTTTATAAAAAAAAGGTGCACTAGTTTAAAAATATATATTCTGGCCTTTTTTTTATTATATTTGCTTTATTAAACTTTTTATTTACACTTAATTTTGCTATTTTACCTATTTAATAAATTTTAACTTTTTATATTTAGTATAAATGCTTTTAGTATTTATATTTAAAAGATTTTATAATTACTAAAAAATAATAACTTAAATTAGCAATTAAAAATATTAAACTATGTAAAGCAAGCAGTACTAATATTAATACTTATACTTTATACTTTTTATACTATTTGCTTTTGCACTTTTAACTTATATTAAAATTTTTAACTTGCTTACATTTTTTATTAAATTATAAAATATAGCAAAAGTATATATACGCTTAAATATTATTAAGAATTGCTTTTATTATATACATACGCTTTTAATTATTATATTTTTTATTTTTAAAAAAGTTATTAGTACTACAAATTAACTAAAAATAAAAGCATTCTTTTTTAAAAGTTTTATAAAGCTAACACTTAATATTAAAGCATATAAACAACTAGCATAAAAAATAGCAAACTTTAAAAAAAAAGCAAAAAAAAAAAAAAATAAGCATATATATATAAACTTAACTGCTAATTATAAAAAGTTTTTCTTTAAGAACTAATAGCTTTTTAAAAATAGCTTTAAAAAAAAGCTAATAATTGTTAAGAATTTAAAATACAAAAAATATTTAGCCTGCTAGCTTTTTTTATAAATTAAAAAACTAAATGCAGAAAATGTTTAGCTAGAAAATATACTGCTTTTTTTAGTTAATGTTTTTTTAAAGTCTGTTTTGAAGTTTTATTTTATATAAAAAAAAGTAACTTTTATAAGGAGTTTGTTTTTTAGAAACCTAAAAAAAAGAAAAAAAGTAGTATTAAAAAAGCACTTTAGCTATACGTTTTTTAAAGATAGCAAAACTTACTAGAACTTATTTTTAAACTTAGTTTAACAAATATAAAAAAAAGCAATATATTTAATATATAAAAAGTATTATAATAAAAAAACGTTAAAATATTAGTAGTTTATATTATATGTAATTTTAATAAGAGTTTTTTATACTTTTAACTTATTGCTTAGTAAAAAAGCGCTTAATTTTTAAAAAAAGGCTTTTATAATATATTTTGTTGCATAAAACCGCTTAATAAACACAAATAAAACGTTATTTTATATGCTTAAACTAAAAACTAAATATTTAAAGGCATTTTTATAAGCTACAAACTAAATATTAAGATTTATAGCTATAAAAAGTCTTATAATATTAATATAGTACTTATTTAAAATTAAAAAATACTGCAAAAATAACAATTTTTGCTTTAATAAGTTTAACGTTATGTTTATAAAAAATTTAATAGTTTTAGCAATAAAGCTAAAACTATATAAAAAATAAAAACCTGTAGTATAAAAACTAAATATTTAATAGTTATTATTTATAAAATCTTTAAAAAAACTGTTATTAAAAAAAGCTTTAAATAATTATTAAAAAGATAATAATATAAAACATTTTAATAAACTAAAGCTTTACAATAAATAAAAGCTAGCTTATTGTTTTTTGCTAAGTAAAGTTCTAAAAATAATATATAAAAATAATAAAAAGCAGTAGTTAAAGACTTTTTTTTTAAAATAACAAACAGCTACTAAAAAAACTTACTAATATAAACAAAAGTATTTAAATTATTAAAAAAGGCTTGCTGTTTATAGTTATTATAAAAACTTTTATAAAGTAAACACTATAGAATAAAAAATTAAAGCTGTTTATATTACAAATATTTTTATAAAGCTAAACGCTAAAAAATAGCTAAATAAGCATAAAATAAAAGCTTTGCTAAACATGTTGCTTTAGCTATATATAAATAAAAGAGCTAAAGCTTTAAAAATAAGTATTAAACTTAAGTATAGCTAATTTATAAAAGATTTTTTTATAAACTAGCAAAATATAAAGTAAGCTGCAATAATTGCTATAACTTTTTAAATAAAATATTTTATAATAAAATATTGCTTAAACAATTATTAAATTACTATTTTTATTAATACTGTTTTAAAAGTAGCATATATTTTAAACTTTAAACATGCTATTAATAAAAATAATAAATAAGTTTTCTAAAGATTACAAAAGTATTAAACAATAAAGCACTTTAATATAAAAGTTATATTAAGCTATTTTATACTTTTTTGCTTTTGTTAGTGCAATAATTATATATGTAGGTTTATTAAAGCTTTATATTTATACTATATGTTTTGCAACTTAATAAGCTAATATTTAAAAAAAGGTATTAATAATTAAAAAAGTTATAAATAGCTTATTTAATTCTTAAAAGCAAACTTTAAAAAGTACTTTAGCCTTAAGTTATAAAAAGATTTACGTTTATTGCTTTTAATAAACGCTAAGCTTTATTATTTCTTAAAAGAACTAAAGGCAATTTTCTTTAAATTTAATAAGTTAGCTTTTTTATTATTAAGCGTTAAAAATACATAAAGTAAAAGAAAAACGCTAAAAAGAAAACTAAAAATTAATTGTTTTATTTTTTTAATGCTTTTTACTTTAAAGCGCAAAAAAAGTTCCTAGCAAAAAAAACCAATAATTATACTAAAAAAGTTATATTATAAGTAATATAAAAACGTTTTAGCAATACGGAGTTATTTTACTACAAAAACCTTTGCAGATATTTTTTCTTTTAAGTATAGTAAGTTAAGTATAAAGCTTAGCTAAGCTTAACAGTTTAAAAAAAAAGAAGTATAAACTTTTTATAAGCACTTTTATAAAAAAAACGCTAAGCATTTCTAAAAGCTTTTGCTTATATATTTAGATATATAAAAAAGCTAAAACTAGTTTTAACGAAGCTATAATGCTTTTATAAGCGCTAAAGCTTAAGCTACTTTTAAACGTAGCAAAAAAGATAAAAAAGAACTTATAAAACTAAATAAGCAAAGAAAAATAATATTAACCCTGTTTAAAAAACGCTAATAAAAATAGAGAACTATATAATTATAAGTATTAAAATAAACTAAAAGCAGCTATATTTTAATAAAAGAAAATTAAAGTAAAGTAAAGTAGCTAAATAAGCTAACTAGCTAGTTAAAATAAATTTAAGCTAAGTTATATAATAAAAATAAAAGTATAAGTATTACGCTAAATTTTAAAGTATAAACTTAACAATAATGCACAACAAAATAAAAATTAGCTACAGTTGCTTTATTTGTATTATTAAATAGCTTTTTAATTAATCGTTTAATTCTTTAATTCATATATGGCCTAATTGCTTAAATGCATAAGTTATGACTTATCTCTTTGCAATTGGAGTAGTATAGTAAATCTTGCGCGATCGCACTGCTCCATTTCAATATATAAATGGTTTATTTTTTAAAGCTATATTTATGTTATGCTATTAAAAAACAAGTTATTGCACTATATTTTATATATATATTAATATTTAGTTAAAAATACTTACTTATAAACATTTTGTAATGCTTTTTAATTTTTTAAATATTTTATTGCTAATAGTGCTATTTTTCTTATAACTATTATATATTTTAAAAGTATAAATATAGTATAAAGTAGTATATAATAGCAAAGTTAATGCAAAATTAAGGTTTTAAGGCCTAGCTTATTGCTAAAAACTTAAACTTTAGCAAAAGTATATAAAAATAATATATGTTTAAATTTTAAAGTATTAACTTTTTTTTTAGCTATTAGTACTAAAATAAAGCAGTAAAATTACGCTAGATTTATTATAATACTTTAATTGCAAAGAAATAAGTTATAAGTTATGCATCCAAGCAATTAAGCTATATATAATTTAAAAAATAAAACGATTAATTAAAAGGCTATCTAATAATATAAATAAAGCAACTATAGCTAATTTTTATTATGTTGTTTATAATTTTTAAGTTTATGCTTTAAAATTTAGCGTAATACTTACATTTTTATTTCTATTATATAACTTAGCTTAAATTTACTTTAATTAGCTAGTTAGCATATTTAGCTACTTTATTTTACTTTAGTACAAAAATTAGAAATTTATTATATTAAAAATTAAAAGTAAAAAATTACTTTTATGTATTAATTAATATACTAATTATTTATACTTAGTTTAATTTAATAATTATATTTATAGTTAGCTAAAAGTAAATAAAATATTATAGTTTTTTTTGCTTACATTTTTACTTAAATTTTTCTGTTTTGTATACTTGCTAAATATTAACCTTGCTTATAACTTTATTTATATTTTTTCTATTTTTTTGTGTCCTTGCTTAAATCTTTTTATTTTGTACACCTAGATTTCTAAAATCCTCCTTTTAATTATAATTTTAGTTGCATGTTTTTTTTTAGCCGGTTTTATATTAATAATAAACCTTGCTATATTACAATAGCAAACAAGCTTTTTTAATATTTAAATTAC
This sequence comes from Xylaria sp. FL1777, assembly GCA_022578965.1. Classification (NCBI taxonomy): domain Eukaryota; kingdom Fungi; phylum Ascomycota; class Sordariomycetes; order Xylariales; family Xylariaceae; genus Xylaria; species Xylaria sp. FL1777. The sequence continues at coordinate 665 of MU400910.1, read as the reverse complement.
TTTCTAGTTGCGTACTTTTTTTTAGTTAGTTTTATATTAGTAATAAACTTTGCTATATTATAATAGTAAACAAGCTTTTTTAATATTTAGATTATTTTTTAGTTATATACTTTTTTTTAGTTAGTTTTATATTAGTAACAAACTTTGCTGTATTGCAATAGCAAATAAGCTTTTTTAATATTTAAATTACTTTTTAGTTACATGCTTTTTTTTAGTTGGTTTTATATTAATAATAAACTTTGCTATATTATAATAGCAAATAAGCTTTTTTAATATTTAGATTATTTTTTGGTTATATACTTTTTTTTAGTTAGTTTTATATTAGTTATAAATCTTGCTATATTATAATAGCAAACAAGCTTTTTTAATATTTAGATTACTTTTTAGTTATATGTTTTTTTTTAGTTAGTTTTATATTAATAATAGATTTTGTTATATTATAATAATAAATAAGCTTTTTTAATATTTAGATTATTTTTTAGTTATTTGCTTTTTTTTAATTAGTTTTATATTAGTAATAAACTTTGCTATATTATAATAATAAATAAGCTTTTTTAATATTTAGATTATTTTTTAATTATATGTTTTTTTTAATTAATTTTATATTTATAATAAATATTATTATATTATAATAATAAATAAGCTTTTTTAATATTTAAATTATT
>MU400909.1:0-24061 GCA_022578965.1 Xylaria sp. FL1777 | reverse complement strand
AATTAGTAGTTATATTTGCATTTTTAACTTATTTGCAACAAACTATAAATTAGCTAAAATAATAACAAAGTTATATAATATATTTTTATTTTAACTTATTAAAAAAAAATTTGTTTTTTATATTATGCTTGTTTTTTTTTTAACGTATAAATATATTGTTTAGTTTACTTTTTTTAATTAGCTAAAATAAGCACATATAAAAAAAAAAAAAGAAGATTTAATTTATTTATATATAAAAATCAAACTTTTAACCTATTTATTAATATTAAAAACAAAATAAAAAAAATAGCAAGCAACTTTGTTACTTTTTTAATTATATTGCTATATTATAACGGACCTATTATATATTAATATAACAGGTTTGCTTTTAGGGTTTTAATTTGCAAGTAATAATAAGATCTTTAACAGTAGTTCATTAAAGAGGTTTTTAAAGTACTTTTATTACTATGCATTAATAAAGGTCTTAAAGGATTAAAAGTAATAAATGTATTAGTGCTTAGTAGTTATAAAGAAATTAATAGCTAAAGAACTAAAACTAAATAAGTAATTAAATATAGGAAATGCATAATTATATAAATAAAAAAAAAGTAGAAAAAATAATAACTTTTTTTAAATTATTGCAAGTTTAGTAAGCACTAGATTACTATAAGCCTAGTAAGCCTTAGATTACTGTAAGCTTAGTAAGCTTTGGATTACTGTAAGCCTAGTGAGCTAAGTAAGTCATTACGTAACTTTAGCTCTAGCCGGCAAAAAAAAAGGTGCACAGTATATATAAAGGCATTAAGCCGCTCTAAAGGCCACCCTTGTGCTAATTTCATAACATATATAAACACTAAGTAATATATTAATTATATTGCTATATAAAAGCAAAATAGCAATTTATATAACCTAAATATAAAATTAAATATATTATACGATTTAGCTAAATTTATTATGTTTTAAAAAAACAAATAACTGTTTATAACGCTTTTAAAGTTAAAGCTAGTTATTTTTACATACAAAAATTTAGCTAAAAACATTTTAATAAGCATATAATAAATAAATGCTTAAATTAATCTTAAAATATAAAGCTAAAAAATTAATTTTAGTTATATAACTAAAATTAAGCTAAATATTAAGCTAATATTTTATTATACTAATTATTTATATTTTTATAAACTATTAAACTACTTTTAAAAAAGGTTTGCTAAAACTTTCGGAAAATAAACGGAAAATTATTTCCGGAAAATTTATTAAAGCGTATAAAGCGCTTTGCTTAAAAACCTTAAGTTAAAAAAAATCTATTTAACATTAAAAACAACTATAATTTAAAAGCTTATAAAAATAGCTTATAAAAACTTTATAATTAAAAAATCAAAAGAACTACTAAATACTTATTATATAATAACTATTTAACTATTAGTAATATTTTTAATACTAAGCTAATAGCTAAATATTTTTTTATATAATAGTTAGAACTTTTTAAACTATTTATATATTAGATTATTTTTTAAAAACTTAAGTTTTAACATATAATTTTAAACGTAATAATATAAATATTAACTGCAATTAATTTAGCTAAATATTAAACATTAGAATTTTTTTAAACTATTTAATCTTTATATAATAAAAGCAAGCTATAAACTAATTTTTTAATTAGTATATAAATATTTCGTTTAGTATTATTTACTACGAATATTAAAGCAAAAAACATATGTTTGTATAATATTAAATTTAGCTGTTAAAAGCACGTTTTTTAACCTATTTTTAATAAGGTTTATATAAAACGGATTTATACTTTTTAATAAATATATTGCTTTTTAAAAAAGCTAAAACTTAAGCTAAAACTATATAAACAAGCTATATAATTTATTATATAATAAAGCTTGTTTATTTATTACTGCTTACTAATGTATTAAAATTATAAAAAACTAATACTATGCTATATTTTTATGTATTTTAAAAAGTTATATAAAGAACTTTTTTATTAACTATATTAGTTTAAACAAAACTTAAAATAAAATATATTATATAATAAATACTTACTTTAATATTAATATAAACTATAGCTAGTATTAAGCTAACTAAATAACAGTTTTTTTTGTACAAATAAAAAAAAAAAACTTAAACTTAGCTTTATACGAAATATTTAAATTAATGCTTAATAAGCTTAAAAAAGTATAATAAACGTTTAGTACTAGCTATTAAAGCAAAATTTAATTAAGTATAAATATTGCATAAATATATTAAAATATATTAAAATTAGCTATAGCGTTAATTTTTTAAAAACTTACGTATAAAGAATTTTTTGCTAATTTATAAGCATGCTTACATATAGCATTAAATAGTATAGCAAAAACTTTTATATAAAAAAATAATAAATTATATTTTATAAACCGAAAATATAACTATAGTTATATAAAAAACTAACGACTTAAATTTATACTAAAGTTATTAAATTAATTAACTAAATAACTAAGCTACTTTTAAAGCTATAACTAAAAGAACTAAAACTTTTGTATAAATAAAAAATGCTTTGTTTGCTAAAAAAAAAGCTACTAGTTAACATGCTACACTTTTTAAAAAAGGGCTTGTATAAAAAACGTATTTTTTAATTTGCACGAAATAATTTATAGCTAAAAACTTATTCCAGAAAAATCCTTTTTATACATAGCAAAATGTAAAAAATATTTAAAGTTAAACAACAATATTAAAAATATTAATAAAAAATTTAGTAATTAAACTATTTAATATTTAGTAAATAGCATATTTTTTTATTATATAACAAAAAAAAACATTTAAAACTATAAAACAATAATGCTATATAATTAGTTTATATTAAGCAATTATTATTATATAAACTACTAAAGTAAATTTTGAAATACTAGCGCTTTTAATTATTTAATAGTAAAGAAAGCTTAATTAAAAGCATACCTTTAAATATATTTTTATATAAAAATTAGTTAAACTTTAAATAGCGCTTATATTTGTTTTAGCAAAAATAATACTATAAGTACTATAAGCACTATATAAATAAAAAACGCTTTTAGTATAACTATATATTATATTTTAAATACTTTTACTTTTTTTTTATTTTTATTAAAAAACGCTAATTGCTTAAAAGCATACTTTAATAATACAAAAAACATTATTATATAATAAAACAAAAAGATTATTTCTATTATATAAAAATAAAAACATTTGTTTTTTAATATTAGTTTATATAAAGCAAGTTTATATTTTATAAAAACAAAACTCCGAAAGCTTTATAAACGCTTTAAATACTTTTGTACGGAAAAACTATATAATATGCTTAGTTATATAAATTATAATATTAATTACTTTGCTTTAAAAAAAATTTAAAAGTTTTACTATTATTGCTAGTTATATAACTAAGCATTTTATTGTTTTAAGTTTATAATTAAAAATAACTATAACTTTAATTATAAAGTTATAATTAATGCTATATAAATAAATAATAAGCAGGTTTTATATATAATTAATATAGCTATATTATTTTAAGCAGCTATATTTTTAAAATTTATATTTGCATAAAACGTTTAAAAAGCTTTATATAAATGCTAAATTAACATATATTAAGAACTTCCGAACTATATTATATATAACTTTAATATAAACTTTTTGTCTGAAGAATTTTAAAACTAAGCTAAAATTATAAATATAAAGTGCTAAAAAATGCCTATTAAAATTTATTAAGCTATTAATAAAATAAAAAAAGCATATAAATTTTTCCGTTATATATATAACATATTAAAAGCTAAACTAAGTTATTATATAAAAAATAAGTTAATTTTACAAATAACAGTTAAAGCTTTAAATAATATTGCAAAGCTTAATAGCTTAGTTTTAATGCTTTTTATATTTAAGGCATATTTAAAGGTTAATTAAGACTTTTTTTTTTTGCTAAATATTATATAAAGAGCTAAAGCAATTAAAAAAGCTATAAAAATGCTTTATAAAAAACAAGCAAAAGTTAAAATTAGCTATATAATTTATAAACATAATAAGCTAGCTTTATACAAAGTATTATTTTTACTTTTATATAATAAAATCTTTATATAACGTAAAAAGTAAAGCTAAAAAAAACTATACAAAATATAATTAATTAAAAAACTTAACATAATTATTAACTTTATAAACAGCTTAATTTGCTTTAAATAAACATAAGTTAAGCTATATTACTATATAATTAAATATACTTTAGTAAATAGTAAAAAAAAAAATATAACTGCTATAGAACTAGCTATAGAACTAGCTATACGAAAAAAACGCAAAAAACTTAAAAAAGCTGAAAACTTTTTTATAACGTTTGTATAAAACATTAATAATTTGTTTTTAATTTTAAAAAAGAAACAAAATTATACTTTAGTAGTAAAATTGCATAAAAACAGCATTATTAGCACTTTTAGCGCTTTATTTAAAAAATTAAATACTATAAAAATTAATAACTTTGTTATATAAAATGTTTTCTAGTTTATAAAATATAATTTAAATAAATATAATAATACTTAAATTTTTAAGTTTTACTTTATATAAAAAATTAAAAAAAAAATAACTAAGCTATATAAAAAGTTTAAATTAGTTATATAAAGCTATAATAATACAAAGAAAAAAACTATACTAACTTAATTATTAATAATTTAGTAAATAAGCTAATAGCTATTATTAGCTTTAAGCCTTTTGTTAATTTAAGATTTTAACGCTTTAAGCAAGCTTTAAAATATTATATAAGCATATATATAATTAAAAAATAAACTTACATAAAAGATTTTTATATAATTATTTTTTAAACTTGTTTTAAAATATCTTAAAAAAACGATTATATAAATCGTATAACTATTATATAGCTTAGCTAAGTTAAAGCTATATTAGTTCAAAACTTACTACTAATATTATTATAAAAAACTTAGTATAGTAGTTTTTATATATAACTTATGTTTATTATTTATATTAAAACCTTTATATAAATTTAATATTATAAGTTTGCAAATAAATAATATGTTTAGTTTTATTACACTTAAATTTTTAGCAAAAAAAAAACATAAGTTATACAAAGCAAAGTTTTATATAAAGCTAAAAAAGATTTTATAACAAGATTACCTTATTAAATTTAACAATAGTTAAGTTATTTTTTTATATAAAGGAAATATAATATTTATGCAAAAAAGCTAAGCAAACTAACTAGCTTTAATTAACCTTTGTATAAAAAATGCTACATAGTAATATATTTTTTAATGTATATATAACGCTTACATAAATAATATTTGCTAACTAAAAGCTATATATAACTTTGCAGCTATTGCTTAAGTAACTAACTTAACATTAGCAAATGTTAAAAATTTAAACCGTAGGATTAAATAGCAAATAAATAATTATAACTATAGATTAACGTTTATATTTTTGGACTTAAGCTATATAAAACTGTTTATTTTTATAAATAGTTTATTTGCGAATAATACTAATATAACTTTATAACTTGGATTTATTATTATATTTGCAATAAAGCACTATACAAAAAAAAATCTAGCTTTTAAAATTAAAAAAAACATTATATATTAAAACTTTAGCAAGTATAAACAAATAACGCAAAGTATACTAGCTAGTAAATTATATAGCATAATAAATAGCTTTAATAGTGCTATAGCTTTTTATATAACGCTTTAAAAAATTATAGCTATGCTAAAAATACTTTTAATTTTTGTTATACTATATTTAAACTTAAAATTGTTATATAATTGTTTAGTAAAGCTAAGAACTACTTAAAAAAAACGCTTTATAATTAATATTATATTACTTAAAAAGTTATATAAAAAGAAAAAAATCTTTAAAGTATAATAGATTAATAGCAAAAATAATCTAGCTAACGCGTTTATAAAAAAAACACTAAACCAAGCGCTAAAAACTCTAGTATTTATAAACTAGCTAACTATACAAATAAAAGCATTTGTAAAAAAAAAGTAAAAATAACCTTTATATAAACAAATTAAAAAAAAAAGTTAAAAGAATACTTTTGTACGAAAATTGTTATAATGATTATATAATAAATAAGAAAGCAATAAGCAAATATATTTAATTTTAAAATAAATACTAAAAACTATAAAACATTGCAAATTTTATATTTTTTTTTATATAACTATTTTTTAAGCTATATATAAGTGCTTAACATTTTTTTTTACTTTTTTTACTAAACTATTATATAATACTTAACTTTTTTTTATTTATTTAAACATAATAATTGCAATAAGTATTATGCAATTGCTAAACATATATAGCACATGTATTACTTTAAAATTTTATTACTTATTAATAACCTTAAAATAAAAAGCTTTTGTAGTTTGTATAAGCATTTTAGCTGCATAAAGCAATTATAGTGCTGCATAACTAAATAAATACTGCATAAAAATAGCTTTTATAACAAATTATTTAAGCTATAATAAAAGCAATTAAAGCACTATGTAAAATTTAAACCTTAATATTAACTAAAAGCATTAATGCAACTTAAAACTTGTTACTTTTTGTATAACAAACAATTATTAGCAAACTACTTAAACAATAAGCTATACAAAAAAAAACAAAAATATATATTTATATATAACAACTAAAAAAACAATTAATTGCTAAAATTACTAATTAATAATTATATAACGTTATAACTATTGTTTTAGCTTATAACGCAAAGCTAGCAACTATTAATGTTGTATTATAATAAAGCAGCTATTATATAAATATATATATATATATATATAAGTATATATGTAAGAATAACTAAATGTAAAGCTATTATAAGTATGTATATATGCGTATAAAGCAGCTAATAGTAAAATAAGCAGCTATATAAAATAAAAAGTCTAAAGATATAAAAGCAACAAAAAGCACTGCAAAATTTAAGCTTTTTTTATAAACGAAGCCTAGCTTTTATATTTTAGTATATTATTAAACTTGCTGCTATATAAAAAAAAAACCCTTAATTAACCTTAATATAAATTGCTTACTACTAATACTTTACTTTATATTATTAGCTAATGTTAGTTAGTTATATAACAATAAAAACAAAAAACCTTAATTATGCTAGCAATAATTAAACTATACGAAGGTTTAAATGTTTTACTTAAAAAGCAACTATTTTTAAACCTAGGCTTTATATAACTATAAAGTTTAAAAAAAGCAAATATATAAACAACTCTTTTTTTGCAAAAACTAAAGTACTAAATGTTTAACTTTTTATAGAACTATTCTTTTTTATTTCTTTTAAATAGCATTATACAAAGGAAATTATAATTAAAAAAAAGTAGCTAATGTTAAAATAACTAGTTATTAGTTATAACTCCTATATATAGTACGTATAATAAGTTTTGCACAAAGACTACTTTGTGCAAAAACTATTGCATGAACTAAAGTAATCTTAGTGTTAGCTTAGCTTATATGCTAGCAAAGTTTTTGCACATAAAAAAGAACTTTTGCTTTGTACGAACCTTTTTTTCTTTTAAACATACAAAATATAAACAGCTTACAATATAAAGATTATTGTACTTTGTTTTAGCACATATGTATTAAACGTACGATCGTATAAAGCTCATTCAACAAAAAAGCTATATAACTATTTTATATAATAGCTATAATATTAATTAAGCTAAAAATTTATAATATTTTTAAAGTAATAATTTAATTATAAAATACTTTAATATTATATTATAAATATAATATTAGTACTAAAACTACTAAAAAATTAAACATAGCATAAATTTAATTAATAAATTATATTAAAATATTATTAATATTAATAATTTTAAACTTTAAAACTAATAAATAAAAAATAAATTAAATTATAAAACATAAAAATAACTAATTTATAGTTAAATTTATAGCTTAAATAATATAAAATAAATGTTTTAATTATAGTAAAATTAACTATTATATAAAAAACTATAAAGCAAAAGCTAAATAGCTTAAAAATTTTAAAATAAACTAAAAAAAGTAAATTAGCTAATTTATAACTATTAAAAGCAAGCTTTTTTATAATAATTTTTTTAGCAAATTTAATAAAATTTAAAATAAATATAAAATTTTTAAAAATAAAGCTTTAATTAATAGCTTTAAGCATGTTTTTATTATAAATAATACTAAAAATAAAAATAATATTAATATTAAATAAGCTTTATATAATTATACATTTAATATATATATGCTAAAATAAAATATAATAATCTTTATATTATAAGCTATTTATATTTTATATGTTTAAAAGAAAAAAAAGTTCATATAAAGCAAAGGTTTTTTTTTATATATAAAAACTTTGCTAATATATAAACTAAGCTAACACTAAGATTACTTTAGTTTATATAATAGCTTTTATATAAAGTAATCTTTATATAAAACCTATTATATATATTATATATAAAAGTTATAATTAATAACCAGTGATTTTAATATTAACTATTTTTTTTTTAGTTATAATTTTTTTTGTATAATATTATTTAAAAAAAATAAAAAAAAATAGTTTTATAAAAAGTTAAACATTTAATACTTTAGTTTTTATAAAAAAAGAGCTGCTTATATGTTTGCTTTTTTTAAACTTTATAGTTATATAAAGCTTAAGTTTAAAAATAGTTGCTTTTTAAATAAAGCATTTAAACTTTTATGCAATTTAATTATTGCTAATATAATTAAAGTTTTTTGTTTTTATTATTATATAGCTAACTAACGTTAATTAATAATATAAAATAAAGTATTAGCAGTAAGCAATTTATATTAAGGTTAATTAAAAGTTTTTTTTTTGTATAACAGTAAGTTTAATAATATATTAAAGTATAAAAGCTAGGCTTTATTTATAAAAAAAGCCTAAATTTTATAATGCTTTTTATTGCTTTTATATTTTTAAACTTTTTATTTTATATAGCTGCTTATTTTACTATTAGCTGCTTTATATATATATATATATATTTATAATAGCTTTATACTTAGTTATTTTTATATATATACTTATATATATATATATATATATTTATATAATAGCTGTTTTATTATAATATAACATTAATAATTATTAGCTTTATGTTATAAGCTAAAACAATAATTATAATATTATATAACTATTAATTAATAATTTTAGCAATTAATTGTTTTTTTAGTTATTATATATAAATATATATATTTGTTTTTTTTTTGTATAGCTTATTATTTAAATAATTTACTAATAATTGTTTGTTATATAAAAAGTAATAAGTTTTAAGTTATATTAATGCTTTTAATTAATATTAAAGTTTAAATTTTATATAGTGCTTTAATTGCTTTTATTATAGCTTAAATAATTTGTTATAAAAGCTACTTTTATATAGTACTTATTTAGTTATATAGCACTATAATTGCTTTATATAACTAAAATGCTTATATAAACTATAAAAGCTTTTTATTTTAAAGTTATTAATAAATAATAAAATTTTAAAGTAATATATATATTATATGCATTTAACAATTATATAATACTTGTTATAATTATTATACTTAAATAAATAAAAAAAAGTTAAATGTTATATAATAATTTAATAAAAAAAGTAAAAAAAAATGTTAAGCATTTATATATAGCTTAAAAAATAGTTATATAAAAAAAAATGTAAAATTTGCAATGTTTTATAATTTTTAGTGTTTTTTTTAAAATTAAAATATATTTGCTTATTGCTTTTTTACTTATTATATAATTATTATAATAGTTTTTATACAAAAGTATTTTTTTAATTCTTTTTTTTTAATTTGTTTGTATAAAAGTTGTTTTTATTTTTTTTTTATAAATGCTTTTATTTATATAGTTAGCTAGTTTATAAATACTAAGGTTTTTAATGCTTAGTTTAATGTTTTTTTTATAAACGTATTAGCTAAATTATTTTTATTATTAATTTATTATACTTTAAAAATTTCTTTTTTTTTATACGATTTTTTAAATAATATAATATTAATTATAAAGCGTTTTTTTTAAGTAGTTTTTAGCTTTACTAAATAGTTATATAACAATTTTAAGTTTAAATATAATATAGCAAAAATTAAAAATATTTTTAGCATAGCTATAAGTTTTTAAAGCATTATATAAAAAGCTATAGCACTATTAAAGCTATTTATTATGCTATATAATTTATTAGCTAGCATGCTTTATATTACTTGTTTACATTTATTAAAGTTTTAATGTATAATATTTCTTTTAATTTTAAAAGCTAGGTTTTCTTTTGTACGGTATTTTATTGCAAATATAATAATAAATCTAAGTTATAAAGTTATATTAATGTTATTTATAAATAAACCGTTCGTAAAAATAAACAGTTTTATATAGCTTAAATCTAAAAATATAAACGTTAATTTATAGTTATAATTATTTATTTGCTACTTAACTTTACGGTTTAAATTTTTAATATTTACTAGCACTAAGTTAATTACTTAAGCAGTAGTTATAAAGTTATATATAGCTTTTAGTTAGCAAATATTATTTATGTAAGCACTATATATATATTAAAAAATATATTACTATATAGCATTTTTTATATAAAAGTTAATTAAAGCTAATTAGTTTGCTTAGCTTTTTTACGTAAGCATTATATTTTTTTTGTATAAAAAAGTAACTTAACTACTATTAAATTTAATAAAGTAATCTTATTATAAAATTTCTTTTAGCTTTATATAAAACTTTGCTTTATATAATTTATGTTTTTTTTTTGCTAAAAATTTAGGTATAATAAAGCTAAATGTATTGTTTGTTTATAAACTTATAATGCTAAATTTATATAAAAGTCCTAATATAAATAATAAACATAAGTTATATATAAAAATTATTATACTAAGTTTTTTATAGTAATATTAGTAATAAGTTTTAAACTAATATAGCTTTAATTTAGCTAAGCTATATAATAATTATATAATTTATATAATTGTTTTTTTAAAATATTTTAAAACAAGTTTAAAAAGTAGTTATATAAAAATCTTTTATGCAAGCTTATTTTTTAATTATATATATGCTTATGTAATATTTTAAAGCTTACTTAAAGCATTAAAGTCTTAAATTAGTAAAAAGCCTAAAGCTAATAATAATTATTAGCTTATTTGCTAAATTATTAATAATTAAGTTAATATAGTTTTTTTTTTTGTATTATTATAGCTTTATATAACTAATTTAAACTTTTTATATAGCTTAGTTGTTTTTTTTTTAATTTTTTATATAAAGCAAAACTTAAAAATTTAGGTATTATTATGTTTGTTTAAGTTATATTTTATAAACTAAAAAACATTTTATATAATAAAGTCATTAATTTTTATAGTGTTTAATTTTTTAAATAAAACGTTAAAAGTGCTAATAATGCTATTTTTATGTAACTTTATTACTAAAGCATAGTTTTGTTCTTTTTTTAAAGTTAAAAACAAGTTATTAATGTTTTATATAAATGCTATAAAAAAGTTCTTAGTTTTTTTAAATCTTTTGCGTTTTTTTTGTATAGCTAGTTTTATAGCTAGTTTTATAGTAGTTATGTTTTTTTTTTTACTATTTACTAAAATATGTTTAATTATATAATAATATAGCTTAACTTATATTTATTTAAAGCAAATTAAGCTGTTTATAAAATTAATAATTATATTAAGTTCTTTAATTAATTATATTTTATATAGTTTTTTTTAGCTTTGCTTTTTACGCTATATAAAAACTTTACTATATAAAAGTAAAAATAATACTTTGTATAAAGCTAGCTTATTATATTTATAAATTGTATAGCTAATTTTAACTTTTGCTTGTTTTTTGCAAAGTATTTTTATAGCTTTTTTAACTGCTTTAGCTTTTTATATAATATTTAGCAAAAAAAAAAAGTTTTAATTAACTTTTAAATATGCCTTAAATATAAAAAGCATTAAAACTAAGCTATTAAGCTTTATAGTATTATTTAAAGCTTTAATTATTATTTATAGAATTAATTTATTTTTTGTATAATAATTTAGTTTAGCTTTTAGTATATTATATATATAATAAAAAAGTTTATATGCTTTTTTTATTTTATTAATAGCTTAGTAAGCTTTAATAAGTATTTTTTAGCACTTTATATTTATAATTTTAGCTTAGTTTTAAAATTCTTTAAACAAAAAGTTTATATTAAAGTTATATATAATATAATTTAAAGGTTTTTAGTATACGTTAATTTAATACTTACATAAAGCTTTTTAAGCGTTTTATATAAATATAAATTTTAAAAATATAGCTATTTAAAACAATATAGCTATATTAATTATATATAAAACCTACTTATTATTTATTTATATAGCATTAATTATAACTTTATAATTAAAGTTGCAATTATTTTTAATTATAAACTTAAAACAATAAAATGCTTAGTTATATAATTAGCAATAATAGCAAAACTTTTAAATCTTTTTTAAAGCAAAGCAATTAATATTATAGCTTGCATAATTAAGCATATTATATAGTTTTTTTATATAAAAATGTTTAAAGCGTTTATAAAGCTTTTAAAGTTCTGTTTTTATAAAGTATAAATTTGCTTTATATAAGCTAGTATTAAAAAACAAGTGTTTTTATTTTTATACAATAAAAATAATCTTTTTGTTTTATTATATAATAACGTTTTTTATATTATTAAAGTATATTTTTAAGCAGTTAACATTTTTTAATAAAAATAAAAAAAAAGTAAAAATATTTAAAATATAGTATATAGTTATACTAAAGGCGTTTTTTATTTATATAATATTTATAGCACTTATAGTATTATTTTTGCTAAAATAAATGTAAGCGTTACTTAAGGTTTAATTAACTTTTATATAGAAATATATTTAAAAGTATACTTTTAATTAGGCTTTTTTTACTGTTAAATAGTTAAAAGCGCTAGTATTTTAAAGTTTATTTTAATAATTTATATAATAATAATTGCTTAATATAAATTAATTATATACTATTATTGTTTTATAGTTTTAAATATTTTCTTTTATTATATAATAAAAAAATGCGCTATTTATTAAATATTAAGTAGTTTAATTACTAAATTCTTTATTAATATTTTTAGCACTATTATTTAACTTTAAATATTTTTTATATTTTATTATATATAAAAAAAATTCTTTTAAAGTAAGTTTTTAGTTATAAATTATTTTGTATAAATTAAAAAATACGTTTTTTATACAAGCTTTTTTTTAGAAAATATAACGCGTTAATTAGTAGCTTTTCTTTTAGCAAACAAAGCATTTCTTGTTTATATAAAAGTTCTAGTTTTTTTAGTTATAACTTTAAAAGTAGCTTAATTGTTTAATTAATTAATTTAATAACTTTAATATAAATTTAAGTTGTTAGTTTTTTATATAGCTATAGTTATATTTTTAGTTCGTAAAATATAACTTATTGTTTTTTTATATAAAAGTTTTTATTATATTATTTAATGTTATATATAAGCATACTTATAAATTAACAAAAAATTCTTTATATATAAGTTTTTAAAAAATTAACGCTATAGCTAACTTTAGTATGCTTTAATATACTTATATAACGTTTATATTTAATTAAATTTTACTTTAATAGTTAGCATTAAACGCTTATTATATTTTTTTAAGCTTATTAAGCATTAATTTAAGTACTTTATATAAAGCTAAACTTAAGTTATTTTTTTTTATTTATATAAAAGAAACTATAATTTAATTAACTTAATATTAGCTATAATTTATATTAGTATTAAAGTAAATATTTATTATATAATATATTTTATTTTATGTTTTGTTTAAACTAATATAGTTAATAAAAAAGTTTTCTATATAACTTTTTAAAATATATAAAAATATAGCGTAGTATTAGTTTTTTGTAATTTTAATATATTAATAAATAGCAATAAATAAACAAGCTTTATTATATAATAAGTTATATAGCTTGCTTATATAGTTTTAGTTTAAGTTTTAGCTTTTTTAAAAAGCAATATATTTATTAAAAAATATAAATCTGTTTTATATAAACTTTATTAAAAATACGTTAAAAAACGTGCTTTTAATAGCTAAATCTAATATTATACAAACATATGTTTTTTGCTTTAATATTTGCAATAAATAATACTAAACGAAGTATTTATATATTAGTTAAAAAATTAGTTTATAGTTTGTTTTTATTATATAAAAATTAAACAGCTTAAAAAAATTTTAGTATTTAATATTTAGCTAAATTAATTATAGTTAATATTTATATTATTACGTTTAAAATTATATGTTAAAACTTAAGTTTTTAAAAAGTAGTTTAATATATTAATAGTTTAAAAAGTTCTAATTATTATACAAAAAACTATTTAACTATTAGCTTAATATTAAAAATATTACTAATAGTTAAATAGTTATTATATAATAAATATTTAGTAGTTCTTTTAATTCTTTAATTATAAAATCTTTATAAGCTATTTTTATAAGCTTTTAAATAATAATTGTTTTTAATATTAAATAAATTTTTTTTAACTTAAAGTTTTTAAGCAAAGCGTTTTATATGCTTTAATAAATCTTTTAGAAATAATTTTTTGTTTATTTTTTAAAAGTTTTAGCGAATTTTTCTTAAAAATAGTCCAATAATTTACAAAAATATAAATAGTTAGCATAATAAAATACTAGCTTAATATTTAGCTTAATTTTAGTTGTATAGCTAAATTTAATTTTCTAGCTTTATATTTTAAAATTAATTTAAGTATTTATTTATTATATGCTTATTAAAACGTTTTTAGCTAGGTTTTTGTACGTAAAAATAACTAGTTTTAACTTTAAAAGCGTTATAAGCAGTTATTTGTTTTTTTAAAACATAATAAATTTAGCTAAATTATATAATATATTTAATTTTATATCTAGGTTATATAAGTTGCTATTTTGCTTTTATATAGCAATATAATTAATATATTGCTTAATATTTATATAGCAATATAATTAAAAAAATAGCAAAATTGCTTATTATTTTCTTTATTTTGTTTTTAGTACTAATAAATAGGTTAAAAGTTTAATTTTTGTACGTAAATAAATTAGATTTTTTTTTTTTTTTTATATGTGCTTATTTTAGCTAATTAAAAGAAATAAACTAAATAATATGTTTGTACGTTAAAAGAAAAACAAGCATAATATAAAAAATAAATCTTTTTTTAATAAGTTAAAATAAAAATATATTATATAACTTTATTATTACTTTAGCTAATTTATAGTTTGTTGCAAATAAGTTAAAAATGCAAATATAACTACTAATTAAAATTAAATAAACTTTGTACGATTATACGTTTAATATATATATACTAAAACAAAATATAATAATCTTTATATTATAAGCTGTTTATATTTTGTATATTTAAAAGAAAAAAAGGTTCGTATAAAGCAAAAGCTCTTTTTTATGTATAAAAACTTTGCTAGCATATAAGCTAAGCTAACACTAAGATTACTTTAGTTTATATAATAGCTTTTGCATAAAGTAATCTTTGTGCAAAACTTATTATACGTACTATACATAAAAGTTACAACTAATAACTAGTTATTTTAACAATTAATAAAATAAAGTAATGCTTTATTAATTGTTTTAAAAATAATATAATTAATAAAAAACTTGCTAAAATTTTTAATATTGCTTAAAATAGCTTTGCTTTATTAATTAAAACAAATAAAAGCTAAAAAAACTTTAATAAAAAATAAAAACTAAAAAATAATTATAATAATTATTATAATTTTTTTTTAGCTAAACTAACTAATAGCTATAAATTTACTGTTTTTAAAAATTATAGCTATATTAATTATTATATTTTATAATTTTTAGCATTTAAGCTAACATTATATTAATTATAAAAATAAAGCATAATATATAATATTAATAAAATAAAACTTTAAATAATTAAAAATTGTAAAATAATAGCAAATTTTATAATTATTAGCAATATATTAAAAATATAAATATTAATAATAAATATAATGCTAAATTATATTTTTTTAAGTAATATAATTATTAAAAAACGGATTTTTTATAAATAAAAAAGTATTTTTGCTATTTTAAATAGTTATAAAATTATTATACTATTTAAATTTAAAAAAAGCTTTTTAATATAGCTAATAAAGTGCTTATTTATTAATATAGCTAGTAAAAAGTACTATATTATAACTATTAAATAGCATAAAAATACTTTAAAAAAACTATAAATTATTAAATATTAAAACTATTATATAAAAAACTTTTTTAAATTATTTAATTACTTTAAATAAAAAACTAATATTATTACTAAAATAAAGCATTATATTAATATAAGCAATAGTTTATTAATTAAACTACTATTATAAAAATATAGCTTAATATAAAAAAAAGTATTATATAAGTTTATAAAAGTATATAAAAATATTTATATTAAAAAAAGCATAAAGTTATAAAGTTTATTAATATTATTAACTTTAAAAAAAGCATTAAGCATAATTATTAAGCTTAATAAAAATAATAAATTAATAATATAGCATTTTTATTATAATTATTATAAAGTTAATAAAAAAACAAAAAAGCAAGCTTATTTATTATTTAATATAGCAAACTAAATATAATAAGCTATAAAGCATTAATAATATACTTTTATTAATTTAAAAAATAAATTTTAATATATAATTATATATAAACTATATTATAAAAAAATAGCGTTTATTATATTATTTAAGCTATATAAATAAATAATAATGCTTTTTAAACTTTATAACACTTTAATAATGTTTTAAGCACTAATATAAAAAATAATTAAACTTTTTTATAAATAGCTAGCTAGCTTACTTAATAATATTTATATTTAAACTAAAAGAAAAAAATAATTATATAAGCATTATTACTTATTATTTATATAATTAGTTAAATATAATATAATAGTTAATATATTAAAAAGAGAATTAATATAAACATATAAAGAATTAATATAAACATATGATTTTATAAATATATAATGCTTTTATTAACTTAATTAAAAAACGGACTTTATAGTATTTCTTGCTTTAATAAACTTACTTTTTACTTTTATATAATTACTTAGATTTTTAGCTTAATTTTTTTTTTAATAGCATTATTTTTATGTAGACTTTTTAATATAAGTATTATAATAAACTATTTATATAACGTGTTAGCTTTTAAATATTAATATTTTATATGTTATAATAATAGTTTTTATTTATAAAACATTATTAAATTATTACAAATAATTATATTAAGTATTTATTAATTTAATTATTTTAGCTTTTATTAACTTTTTTGCTTTTAAATACTAAGCTGCATTTAATGCTTGCTAAACTTATTACTTGTAGTTTTTTTTATTTTAAGCATTATTAATTAATTATATGTTTAGCACTAAATAAAAAAATAACTATTGCTTTTTTTAGTACTACTATATTAGCTTTTGTTTTATTTAAGCTTAATTAAAGTTAACTTGTTTTAATTATTTAATAAGTAACTTTGTTTTTAGTTTATTAGCTGTTTTTTTAAAGCTTTATTTAATAGCTTACTTAGTTTAATTATAAGTTTACTAAAAATTGCTTTTGTAAAGTTTTTTAGTTAATTATAAAGCATTATAGCAATTTTAAAGTTATAAATTTATTTATATATATTTTTTAATAACAATTTTTATAATTTTTAATATAAGTAAATATTTAATTTATTAAAAAAGCTTGTATATGCTAGCTTAAAATAAACCTTATAATAATATAGGATTTTAAGTTTAACAAAAACTAAACAGTTATTAATATAATGTTTAATATTTATTAAAAAAAGGTTATTTATGTTTAGTATAGCTTTGCAAGCAATTTAATATTGCTAGTTAAATAAGTTAAGCTTTTTTAAAGCTATAATTATTTAAAGCTTATTTAAATAATTAAAAAATAATAATAAATATTTGCATTAAATTAAAACTTTATTTTAAGTATAAGCTTATTTAAAGTTATGCTTTTAGTTAGTTATTATTTTTTGCATTGTTTTAATAAAACTATATAAATAATTTATATTATTTAAAAAGTAGCTTTTTATATTATTATTGCTTGCTTTTATGCTTAATATAACTTAAATGCTAAAGTTATAATATTTATAAATATAATAATATATTTATTACATTTTAAAAAACATATAAGTTTTATAAATATATTATAAAATAAAGCATTAGTTATTAAATCGTTAACAAAAATTAACTTATGTTTTTTTATACATAGTTTTTATTTTTGTAAATACTACTTTTTTTTATATAATTAAAACGCTTTAGTATATATAAAAAAATTTTTTATTATTAATAAACGTAGCTTTAATTAGCTGCTTATTTAAAAAAGTTAACTTTATTAATGCTTAATTAGCAAAAGTAGCATTTTTATTTTTGCTAATAATAAAGCTACTATTGTTAATTTAACTTAAAACTTATTTTTGTTTAGCTTTAAGCAAAACGTTAAAATTAATGTAATATATATAAATTTGCTGCTATAAAAAAAAAACTAATAATTTAATATAACTTTTATTGCTTTATTATAATTAGTTATAACTATATTAAGCTTTTATATTACATGTTATATTATAAGCTAATAAATATTTTTAGCTAAAAACTAAAAGCTTTTTTGCTTTTTATTATTAATTAAGCTAAATATAGCATTAAAAACCGTTTTTAAGCAAGTTTAGCTTGTTGCTTAAAATAATAGCAGCTTAAATTAATTAATATTATATGTATTATTAAAGCTAATAATTTTAAAAAATTGCTTTTATATTTTTAAGCAGTAAAAAAACGTTTAAATTAGTTTAATTAAGCAGTTTAGCTTATTATTAGCTTATTTTACTAAGTAAAGAACTTTTTTTTTATTAAAAAGCTTAATAAAAGCAGCAGTTAAATTATAGCTATTTAGTTTAGTTTAATTAATAAAGCTTTAAGTATTATAAATATTTCTTTAAGTAAAAACGGACTTTTTATATTGTTATTTTATTATGCTTTAAATATTTTAAGCTTAAATATTAACTTAGTAGCTAGTTAATTTAATAGTTGCTTTTATTAATTTTATAAGCTTGCAATAAAAAAAATAAATAAAGAAGTTTAAGCTTAAGCTATAGTTATACTAATAATGTTTTATATTTTTATATAATTATAATAATTATTAACTTTTGTTTATAGCTTTAATAATAATTACTTATTTATAGCTAGTTTTTTAAGACTTTTATTACTAAAGTTTTTTGCTTTTGTTTTTTTTAATTTGTTTAAATTAGTTATATTTAATAAAAAATTAAATTAGTTGTTTTTTAAATAAGTATATATAATTTTTAGTAAAACTAAACTTATTGTTTTTTAAAAATAAATTAACGTAGTTAAAAAGTATGTTAGCTATAAAAAATAAGTTGCTTAAAATAAGTAGGTTAAAAATAGTTTTTAAAACTAAAAACAATAAATAATAGCTAGCTAATAAAATATTTGCTTTAAATAATAAAGCTAATATAAAAAAAGTTTGTTTAAATAATATTATTATAAATAAAGCAGCTTTAATTAAACTTAATATAAATAACTTTACTAGTAAACGTTAAAGCAATAAATATAAAAAAAAAAAGTTATAGCTATTTAAATTTAATAATAACTATTTTTATTTGTTTTTTTATTAGTATATATATTTATATAAGCAAACTAAGTTTATAAAAAGCTATTGATTTTTTTTTATAACTTTATAAACTAACTATAAAGCTAATGCAAATTTTTTTTAAATAGTAGTTAATAAGCTAGCAGTATAAAACAATTTAGCAAACTAAAATTTTAAAAAAATAAAAATAAAACTAGCTTTTAAGCTAAGCATAAGCATTTATATATATTAAAGCTTTAATAAGTAAAAAAAAGTATTGCTAAAGAAAATCTTATAATTAGTATAGATTTTTTATGTTAGCTTATTAAGTCTTTTATAGTTATATAAGTATAAAATAGTGCTAAAAAAATAAAAATAAGCATTAAAGATATTATTAAAAGCATTATTATTACTAAGGCTATAAAATAAAAAAACACTTTTGCTATTATAACTAAATATAAAAAATTAGCAAGTTAAAGTAGTTATAAAAGCAGCAAATAGCTTATTATATAAAAAAAGTAAACAAAAAAGAAAATAACAAAACATGCGTTGTTTTTTTAATAATAAAATAAATTATTTAAAGTAAAAGCACATTTACGTAATAACTAAAGCTTAAAAAGTTTAAAAAACATTATATAATATAAAAGTTAATTAGTATTATAAAATTAAAATATATAATAAATATGTTTTTAGTATTAATAAAGTAAAAAGCATAAAATATAAAGTATAAATAAAATTAAATTAACAAAATATATAAAAAAAAATATAAAATAAACAACATTAAGTATATAAAAAAAGATAATATATATTAACATTTTTTAATTAAGCTAATAAAAGCATTATATGTTTATAAAATTATATATTTATATTAATTCTTTATGTGTTTATATTAATTCCTATTAAAAATATTGCTTTTTATAAATTTTAGTATTTTTTTTAGTTTTAATATTTTTTGCAATAATATTAAAGCAAACTTAATAAAAGTTATAGTAATATAAAAGCAATTTATACTTAAAACTACTATAAAAATAAAAGCATTTATAAATACTACAAGCTATTTTAAGCATTTTATTAAAAATTATTTATTAATTATTATACTATTAATTATATTAATAAAAGAACTTAAAAACTAAAAAATAAAATTAAATATAAAAACTAAAAATATATAGTAAAAAATTTATAAAGCTATTATTATTATATTAATTATTTAAGCTTTTAATTAAAAGCTTTTATTTATAATAAATATTAATTTAAGCATATATTATATTAAAGCATATTTAATATAGCTACATTTTTATAAAATAATTATATTTTTATATTTAATAATATTGTTAGAATAACTGGTTATTAGTTATAACTCTTATATATAGTACGTACAATAAATTTCGCACAAAAACCACTTTATGTAAAAGCTATTACATAAACCAAAGTAATTTTAGTATTAGCTTAGCTTGTATGCTAGCAAAGTTTTTATATATAAAAAAGAACTTTTATTTTATATAAACCTTTTTTTTTTTTAAACATATAAAACATAAATAGCTTATAATATAAAGATTATTATACTTTGTTTTAGTATATATATATTAAACGTACAATTATATAAAGCTTATTTAATACTAATTAATAGTTATATTTGCACTTTTAACTTATTTATAATAAACTATAAATTAGCTAAAGTAATAACAAAGTTATATAATATACTTTTATTTTAACTTATTAAAAAAAGATTTATTTTTTATATTATATTTGTTTTTTTTTTAATATATAAATATATTATTTAGTTTATTTTTTTTAATTAGCTAAAGTAAGCACGTATAAAAAAAAAAAAAAAATCTAATTTATTTACGTACAAAAATTAAACTTTTAACCTATTTATTAGTACTAAAAACAAAATAAAGAAAATAATAAGCAATTTTGCTACTTTTTAACTATATTGCTATATAAACATTAAGCAATATATTAATTATATTACTATATAAAAGCAAAACAGCAATTTATATAACCTAAATATAAAATTAAATATATTATATAATTTAGCTAAATTTATTATATTTTAAAAAAACAAATAACTATTTATAATGCTTTTAAAGTTAAAGCTAGTTATTTTTACGTATAAAAATTTAGCTAAAAACGTTGTAATAAGCGTATAACAAATAAATATTTAAATTAATTTTAAAATATAAAGCTAAAAAATTAATTTTAGTTATATAACTAAAATTAAGCTAAATATTAAGCTAATATTTTATTATACTAACTATTTATATTTTTATAAACTATTAAACTACTTTTAAAAAAAGTTTGCTAAAACTTTTAAAAAATAAACAAAAAATTATTTCTAGAAAATTTATTAAGGCGTATAAAGCGCTTTATTTAAAAATTTTAAGTTAAAAAAAATTTACTTAACGTTAAAAACAACTATAATTTAAAAGCTTATAAAAATAGCTTATAAAAACTTTATAATTAAAAAATTAAAAGAACTATTAAATATTTATTATATAATAATTATTTAATTATTAGCAATATTTTTAACACTAAGCTAATAGCTAAATATTTTTTTATATAATAGTTAAAACTTTTTAAATTATTTATATATTAAATTACTTTTTAAAAACTTAAGTTTTAACGTATAATTTTAAACGTAATAATATAAACATTAACTATAATTAATTTAGCTAAGTATTAAACACTAAAATTTTTTTAAACTGTTTAATTTTTATATAATAAAAATAAGTTATAAATTAATTTTTTAACTAATATATAAATACTTTGTTTAATATTATTTACTACAAACGTTAAAGCAAAAAATATATGTTTATATAATATTAAATTTAGCTATTAAAAGCATATTTTTTAATTTACTTTTAATAAAGTTTATATAAAATAGATTTATACTTTTTAACAAATATATTGCTTTTTAAAAAAGCTAAAACTTAAGCTAAAACTATATAAGTAAGCTATATAACTTATTATATAATAAAGCTTGTTTATTTATTGCTGTTTATTAACAAATTAAAATTATAAAAAACTAATATTACGTTATATTTTTATATAGTTTAAAAAGTTATACAAAAAACTTTTTTATTAACTATATTAATTTAAACAAAATATAAAATAAAATATACTATATAATAAATACTTATTTTAATACTAATATAAATTATAGCTAATATTAAGCTAACTAAACTATAGTTTTTTTTGTATAAATAAAAAAAAATAACTTAAGCTTAGCTTTATATAAAATATTTAAATTAATGCTTAACAAGCTTAAAAAAGCATAATAAACGCTTAATACTAATTATTAAAGCAAAATTTAATTAAATATAAACGTTATATAAGCATATTAAAGCATACTAAAGTTAGCTATAATATTAATTTTTTAAAAACTTATATATAAAGGATTTTTTACTAACTTATAAGTATACTTATATATAACATTAAATAATATAACAAAAACTTTTATACAAAAAAACAATAAGTTATACTTTATAAACTAAAAATATAATTATAGCTATATAAAAAACTAACAACTTAAATTTATATTAAAGTTATTAAGTTAATTAATTAAACAGCTAAGCTATTTTTAAAGCTATAATTAAAAAAACTAAAACTTTTATATAAACAAGAAATGCTTTATTTATTAAAAGAAAAACTGCTAATTAATGCGCTACACTTTTTAAAAAAAAGCTTATATAAAAAACATATTTTTTAATTTATACAAAATAATTTATAACTAAAAACTTACTTTAAAAGAATTCTTTTTATATATAGCAAAATATAAAAAATATTTAAAGTTAAACAATAGTACTAAAAATATTAATAAAAAATTTAGTAATTAAACTACTTAATATTTAATAAACAGTACATTTTTTTATTATATAACAAAAAAAAATATTTAGAACTATAAAATAATAATATTATGCAATTAGTTTATATTAAGCAATTATTATTATACGAACTACTAAAGTAAACTTTTGTTACGAAATGGGCTAACTAGGCCAGTTAAAAGGCCAGGTATAAAAAAAGCATGCGCGGAAAAAGTCCTATTTATTAAAAAGATATGTATTTAAACTACTATAAAGGTTTAATTTATAAACTTAATAAACTTAAGCGTTAAGTTTATTAAGCCTTAAACTTAACAAATTTAAGCGTTAAGTTTATTAAGCTTTAAACTTAAAACAATATAGCATTAAGTTTATTAAAAAAAGCAATATTTATAAATTATTACTATTATTTCTTTTATTTATATAATTATATACTTTTTATATTTAATTATTTACTTAATTTTTAGCTTTTTAGCTATTAATTTTTTATAACTGCTAAGCATTAATATATTTATTACTTTTAATTTTTTAAAACTTTTATTAATACATAGTAATAAAAGTACTTTAAAAATTTTCTTAATAAATTATTATTAAAAATTCTATTATTATTTATAAATTAAAACTTTAAAAGCAAACTTATTATATTAATATATAATAAGTTTGTTATATTTTAATAGCTTTTT